>JAJIYU010000820.1:0-44328 GCA_030144865.1 Tinospora cordifolia | reverse complement strand
TTTTGTATTTCTTGGCACTTTTTGTATTTTTCGATTTTTTTGAATTTTCTTTTATTCTTTCTCAAATTATTTTATATAATGGTGCACACAAGTGTCGCAGGCCTGCACGTGATTTCACACGCGGTCCAACGCGCCTGTGGCGTAGCGCATGGGCCTTGGGCCCATGCGCCCAAATTATATATATATATATGTGTGTGTGTGTGTGTGTGTGTGCAATTTTTTTTAATACTATATATTACTATTAACTAACCTTACTATATGTTTAGTAATAATATATTAATACATATATCAATTAATATATACATACATAAGTATGTATATATTTATTTATTTATTTATTTATAGACATGTGCATATATACTTCTACACCAATAAATCATTTCATTGCATATGTCTACATTAATCACTTCAAAATAATATATATATATATGCACCAATTAATATATACCAATCAAATGTCACATATATAGACGCCAATTAATATATATTCATGTGTCTATACTAATTAAATCGTATAAGCATACATATATATATATATATATATATATAATAATTGGGGTATTACAAAATGGGACTTCAAAACCCTAAAGAATAAGTGCATGCTTAGCGGTCCACTATGCTAGCATGTTGTGTGATTGATTGTTTGATTGATGATAATATGCATGCTAAATTATATAGATACACATATTGAACTCAAAAATTCTAAAACCAATGTGAACCAAGGCATTACATGGTAATGTATGTGCATTCTCATGCGTGGTTATATCATGTGTGAATATGTAGGACGAATTGAGGAATTAATCCCTCCTCAATGAAACCTAGCAATCGAAAGACCATTAGACACCAAACCAAGTTGAGCACCTAAAAATTCAGATCTTGGATCACCCTAGCATAAGAGTTGAGAAAATAAAAGTTTGCATGGCATGTTAAATGAAGAACTTATGAAGAATTACGTGAATAGAAATGAGTAAGAACCACAAAGACAGTACACTTAGAAGAAAGTAGATTAAGACTTTCAAGAACAAGAAAAGATAGTGAGAGGGAGATTTAAAGGAAATGGACTAAGCATGACTACAACTGAAGGAATAAATGAATGTTGTTGGGATCCAAAAAGAAGATATCAAGAACTATGCCCCAAGACTAGAGAGAAGGTGAAATAGGAATAACCAAACCTTACTATTCTCTTCAAATTGGCTAAACTCATTCGCAATATTAAACAAAATCTGCTTGAGAAGAAAATAGAGAAGGAACAAAATAATGTCTAACATTTGAAAAAGAAGATGAACCATGGAAGGAAGAAGAAGGAAATCCACTAGAATAGAAAGAAAAAGCCAAAAAAAGACCAACTCACCCACAATCACACCAACCAATAGGAGTTACAAGGTAGACTCTCTCTGGTTAGACCAAAGGAAATAAGGTAGAGAGAGCCAAGAGGCGAAGACAATGCTACGCATTCAATCAGAGGGCTACTTAGCCAAATATCGCCTAATCCCACTATAGCTGGTTAAACTCGAGACTCAATCACGACCACACGATTAAGCCAAAGCATTGCTCACTATAGAAGATAATTTTGCACAGGACCAAGAAGACGAAAGCAAAATGCCTAAGGAAAACAAAGAGGAGTCGTTAGTTGAGGATGAAAAATAGGCATTCTCGGATGAAGTCGACTTCTTATACCATCTTTTGTATTGCAAGTCAAATGTTTTGTAATCATGATTAAAAGATGAAAGCAAATGTAAATGGTAATTTTTATTAATCTAATGACCAAGAATAAAAAGATCACTTTTTGATGTTTCATATTACAACTTGATCCAAGCCATTACTTTCTGGTAGAGATAATGAAAACGAATCCAACATGAGGTTAGGCACAAATCGATCGACTTATGTCCAAATGAGATTAGATGATTAGAATGACCAACATTATTTTATTTTTTTTTGGGGGGGGGGGGAATGACAAAAAAGGAACTAGAATGAGCAATATTGGGCCTCAAACTACTGCAAAATCCTTGACCTTTGACAAATGTCCTTATAGCAAGAATCATCTTAGACAATCCCTTGACTGGTTACCAAGATTTCCATTTCTGAGAATTTCAAGTTTGAGATTTAGTTGTCACTTGCAATGAACGACATGCTTATCCTAGTTTTTGGAATGGTACCAATTGAAGTGATTAAGTTAAAAGTGCATTCAAAGGAGTTAAAAGGGGTAAGGATCAATGTGTCAAGTGATTCACCTTAGGAACACCAATATTGTTTGTGAGGAAGTAAGATGACTCAAACCCTAATTAAGAACAAGCATCCATTGTCAAAGATTGAGGATATTTGATCAATTGGAGGGAACCACATATTTCTCCCAAATTGACCAGGCCGTGTAATGCTCGAATTCAATTTTAAATACATGTATTTGTCAAAAATACACAAACAAGATTTTAAATTGGAATTGGATAGTAATTACATAAATTGGTAGTCAAAAATGGAATTTTGAGGAATTTTTGAAAAAAAAATAGTTTAGGTATTTTTGATATATATATATATATGTTCAAAAAAGAGGTGGCATGAGGAGGAGATACGAGAAAGAGAGAAGTGTCAAAGGCATAGTCAAATGAAAAATAAAATAAAGTGAATAAAATAAGATTTCAGCCATGGTCATCTTCTTCATCCCAATTTCTTGCAATAGGAAAACCTAGAAAAAAAAACACCATTTTTCTTCAATCTTCTAAAGCTTGTATCTTCTTCAATCTTTAACCAAATCAAGTGATTCTTGACTTGTTGGAAAGAGGAAACTGAGAAGAATCACATAGTTAGAAATCAACTGAAAAGGAGAAGCTTTGTTGAATGAAAGCTAAGGTGCAACAAACTCATCTAGGAAGGTATAATGGGTACATTTGAGTTAAATTTGATGTTTGATGCCAAAATTGGGGTGAATTAATGATGTGATTCTAGTTTATAATTGTTGTTGAATAACTTTTGATCATTGTATGGACTAAAGTGAAGCCTTTCATGGAAAGAAACCACCAACAAACTATGACTAAGGGGAAGAAACCTATGGTGTTGAAAATTGTCCAACACTTAGCCAAATTTCCAAGTATAGAAATAGCGGTAATGACCCTACTTCATCGCCCGACAACTTCTGATTGGGTGAATCATGATGAACAAGGCTTAGAGAACATGAAATTAGGTTGTACCATGAGTAAACTAAGCCAAGAATGAAAGAGTTTGGCACTGCTTTGATCACCCAAACCATAGAATGAGCATACCTAGTTGGACTGTTAGATATGTTTGGATAACAAAACATGTTCAAGTGAGGTGTAAAACCAAGCTTGAAATCGTGGTTGGATGCTTTAAGAATTCTAAGCACTAAACCATTAATAGATCTTGATATGAGGAACATATTAGTAAAGTTTCACCAAAAAAACACTAGTGGATTTGTCATAATAGATCCATGAAGATGATATGTGGGAAAAATTTGATAGAAACATGTCATTTTTGCTTGAGATTAAAAAAAGGGAAAGCTATGTTAGATATGTCTAATGATGCTGAAGTTTCGTGTGTAGAACCCTAAGATGCCCATCGACTTAGTGTCCAAAAATTTGTACTAATGGAGTTTGGGAAAGAGGGTAGTCGAAATTAAAACTAGACCCTATGGACAGACTCTGTCATTTGTGATTGTATGTAAAATATGAACCTAGAAACCTTAGCAAATGATATCCCAAAATCTTAAACTAAATTTATAGGATTATATTATGGGTCTAGTTACAAGTGGGAAAGGTTTACGACATTCTAATTGATGGATGTGTCTTAGTAAAATTAGAAACTTCATGACTCAGGTTAGGAACCTATTTTGGACATGGATAGAAATGCAATAGGATACCTAGATTAGGAACTTTCAATACTTCAAAAACTCTAAGAAAAATTTTAGTAATACTAAGGTGCATGAGGAGGCTCTCCACTGAATTTTGAGGCAACTGAGTATATGATGAGGTTTTGGTAAATTCTACTTATCATACCATTGTACATCAACCTAGTATAGACAAGGCCTAAATTGAAATCCAAGTGTATAATTATGTAACATTGGATTAACTGGACTTAAAGAAGTCTCAATATATCATCTATAGTGATGAAACATATTTGACCTACAAGGACTAGTTGATCGGAATAGACTATACATATGAACCAAGGGTGTGTAAACTTGTATAATTGACATAGTTAATGTAATCAAGGCATTCAAGGCTCGAGGAAATGCAAGGTCAATAGAGAAGAGAGTAATGTGTATCTGTGATTACTTTCTTTAATTTATTGGCTTAAGCATGTGCATTCTATTAACATTGATCATACATGTGCATTATGAGTTTTTAGTATTTAATGCATGATTTATCAAGTTTTATATTTCTTTTGGACTTTTGAGACACTTTATGGTTATGTGAGTGAGATTTAGTGAGCAGTAGCTGACAAACAAAAGTTCCTAGTTCTGAACCACCAAGCTCATAAGAGTTTTGAAGTTGGACTTATTTGTTTAAATGATATGCGATCATGATCATATTGTTGTTGCATTGACGTCCATTATGAGCATTGGGCATGCATCATATGTTTTTAGAATACTAGCATTAAGTGGTAAGTTAGGTTTGTTACTCATTAAGCCTCATGGTTATTTTTGGGCTCATCACTCTCTATTATTACATTTTATAGGTCCTTCTCGGTTAGATTAGGGGAAAGGTTTGTGTTGGTGAGCACTACAAGTATACAATGTCTCAAGTAGTAAATACTTGTCATCCTTTGGGAACGAATAAGGAATAATAATCTCAAAACCCAACTTACTATTAATATCAATTTTATCAAGGCTACAATCTTAATGGTGATTGTTAAATAGAAATGAAATATAAATCAAAAGAAAACTTGTCGAAAGTCTATATCGATCAAGTTTATAGGATAGTAAGATCTCATGTGATCCCCCTTAATTCTGGTCTTAACTAATCTATCTTGTGTTTATGTAGGTTATAACACATTCCATTAAAACTCCTTCTTAGGTTTTCTTAACACCTATTAGTCAAGTTCCTAATACCCTCTCCTAAGGTGCACAAAAAAATGACTAATGCAGTAACGTTCTATTTTTTACGTGTAACCTCCTATCAAAAATAGCTACCTTTCGATCCATTGGTCATCCCAGTTTACAACTTGATTATCAAATCGTTAAACCTCTTATCTAGGGCCAGTAAATCGAAAGCATTTAGATCACAAAAAATAAAATAAAATATCTACATAGATTAACGAAAAACTAGAGTTGAATGCTCCTACCTGTCACACAGGAATTAAGTTTAGAATTAAGGGTTCGCACACTTGAAATTACATTCGAGAATGGAGAGTTTAGCTTGATCTAATGTAAATAATACAAAAACAAGGATTGTAAATAATAAAACTCATACTAGACAAGTTGCATGTGTCTTCCTGTTAGTTACACAGCAAACTAACATTAGTATAGGTGATTTATTGCATTTTATAGGAAATAAAAGGAGAATTAGGTGAAGATTTGCATAATTAGTAGCATGAGCATGTAGTTTAGGGACCCGCATTATTTCATTTCATTATAAGCTTTGTTTTAAAGATTTGAAATTCTTTTATGAGAAAATGATATCTGGGAAAGAAAATTTAGTGTATTGTAGGTACAGGTTGAAGCAAAAAGGGAAAGTACATCATATGAAGGCAAAAGAAGAACAAATCATGAAAAAAGTGTAAAGGGACCGAGGTTGAATAACTGAAGATTGTGGTAGCTGAAGAAGGACACAAAGTGGGTAAAGCTTATTAGTTACCGTGGTCGGTGAACCAGTGACCATGATAACCACTACGAGGTTTGTGAACGAAAAGCATGGACCACGATAGATAGAACAAGGAACTATATAGAAAAAAGAACAAGCATGGACCGCGATAGACAGAACATTACTGACCGCGGTCACATAATTAATTATCAGGATTTTCATATTTTTTATGATTTTTTAGTGCAGAACTATGAATAGTAGAGGTTATTGGAGCCTAGATATACTCAATTCAAAAAAAATTACTTGTGACGGTTGGGAAAAGCAAAAACCAGTGTTCCATTTAGGGATTGAAGATTCTTATCGAACTTTGAGTATGATTTACTTCTTTGATTATTGTTTAATGTTTTCTATTAATTTCATGTCAAGCTTGTTAGTTTTCTATGTCTGGGATGTGATGTTCAATGTATGAACTGTGATATCTAGTTGCGGTTACTAAATTAGAGACTCTATTCCATATTGTGCAGGCTTAATGTTTTGCATTTACTGGCCATAGACATGATGAACTCAATACTTTAGACTAACTCGGGAGAGAGGTCTAAAGGGTGGTTATTACAGTTTGGACTTAGAATAGTTGATGGATCGAGATGTTATTGACTGATCTAGGGAGTTGCATAGGGACCCTTGAATACACAACTTTAGGTTGTTGAGTAAGCACCTCGGGAGAGGGCTTTATAAGACAAATCTAATCAATATTGAGCACCTGGGGAGAGGGTTTCAATTATAGATGTGAGAACTCATAGTGTAGACAATTCATAACCAAAAACAAGAATCATGGGTCATGCAGAGGCATTTATTATCCTAAACATCCATTACTCATAGATTTCTAAAAACTGAATTATCACTTTCACTAGAATAGATTTTCATTCAGAGTTTGATATAATCACATCAATTAGAGTTTGATAAAATGGAAATTAGTAGTGAATTAGGATTTGAGGTCACTAACAACCATTTTTCCCAGGACAATATTCGGTCTCACCGATTAATACTTTAAGGAGCCTGTACACTCATAGGAGTAGCAACAAGTTTTTGGCACCGATGTTGGGAAAAAATGGTGTTTGATATCTTAAAACCAGTTGAACTCAGTTTATTCTTAGTCAAGGCAAAATTTTATTTCATTGTTACCTTTTACTTGATTGTTCTTAGATTTATTAAAGTTGATTGAATACACTTGAACTTTTTGTGTTTTCTATGTTTCAGGCTTGCATGTGTAAATGTCCTTGTGATCCCTACGATCCAGATTTGCTGAAAACAATTCATCATATTCGATTGGAGGCTCTAGAACGAGTACCAACTATGGCTGATAGTGGAAGTTCTGGAGTTGGGAACAATAGAGAGGCACAACATAAAGAAACACCTTTGAGGGACTTTTTCAAATTGGTGTTGAACAACAACTACTCAGGCATACCAAGAACACCGATAAATGCAAATAATTTCGAGCTGAAGCTGTCTTTGATCACAATGGTGCAGCAGCAACAATTTGGAGGATCAGCTATTGAAGATCCAATGGCACACCAAAATTCTTTCATGAAAATCTGTGACATGGTCAAAATGAATGTTTAACTGAAGATTAGCTTAGGCTGAGGCTTTTCCCTTTCTCCTTAAGGGATAAAGTGAGAAGTTGGCTACAAACCTTGCTTCCTAGAAAGATTAGAACATGGGAAGAAATGGGCCAAAAATTTCTACAAAAGTATTTCACACCAGCCAAAGTATATCAGTTGCAAGGTGAAATTAGTTCCTTCAAGAAATATGATTTTGAGTTATTATACGAAGCTTGGGAAAGGTTCAAAGATCTATTGAGGCGTTGCCCACAACATGAATATCTTCTTTGGCTCCAGATCCAGATGTTTTATAGTAGACTTACGTCACCCACTAGGGCTTTGGTAGATTCAGTAGCTGGAGGCTCATTGATGGGAAAGTCAACCACAGATGCCACTCAACTGAATGAAGACATGGCAACTAATGCATATGGTCATGGTACTGAAAGAGGAATAGCAAAAAGAGTGGGAATTCATGAAGTGGATGAGATTAGTGCTCTGCATGCCCAAATTGCTGCTATAACCCATCGATTGAATTTGGTAGAAGAAATGAGTAGTGGTGGATAGTTTCAGAATCAGCAAAATCAACAAGTGCAGTCCATTGCTAAAGCTAACAAGGCATCCTATCATGGAGAAGCTTCCATTGAGCAAATGAATGCCACAAACAGATTCAGTGGCTACCATGGACCAGCTAGGGGGTATAATGTCCCAAAGTACTATCATCCAAGAGTGAGAAATCATGAGAATTTCTCTTGTGCAAATAGCAGAAATGCTCAATTGCCACCAGGATTTGTGCTTCAACAACCATTGCAGGATAAAAAGCCATCCTTGGAAGATAAGCTTGAGGAAATTATGAATATGCACACAAGGTTCTTCAAGGAGTTAAATGGAAGGGTGGACGAAAATGACACTAGAGTCTCTGAAATAAAAATCCAGATTGGAAATATGAATGCCACAGTTAAGAGTTTGGAAATGCAAGTGGGGCAGTTGGCATAGATAGTGTGAAATCAGTAGCGGAGTTCATTTCCAAGTAACACTTAGGTGAATCCAAAAGAAAGCTGCAAAGCAGTAACTACTAGGAGTGGCAAAGAAGTAGCAACCCACCACATCCAAGTATGCCACCTATTGAAGCTGAAGAAGTTGTTAGCTATGAGATGAATGTTCAAAAGAAATCAACACTCCAACATGAAGAACCTTCAATATCAAAAGGGAAAGTCAAGGAAAATTCCATTCAAGAGGGTAAAGTCTTTGAATCTCCACCTTTGCCATTCCCTCAAAGGTTCCAAAAAAAGAGAATGGATGAACAATTTGCCAAATTTCTGGAAATGTTCAAGAAGCTTTGCAACAAATGCTAATTATGTAAAGTTTATGAAGGAGATCATGTCTAAGAAGAGGAAGTTAGAGGATTTTGAAATGGTCAAGCTTACTGAAGAGTGTAGCGCCATCCTATAGAAGAAACTTCGTCAAAAGTTGAAAGATTCAGACAGTTTCACTATACCATGCAACATTGGGTCTGAGATCTTTGAGAAGGCATTGTGTGACCTTGGGGCAAGAATTAATCTAATGCTTTTGGCAGTGTGCAAGGGGTTGGGAATATCAGAAATAAAGCCAACCACAATCACCCCTCAATCAGTAGATAGATCCTTAATATATCCAAAAGGATTGATTGAGGATGTGTTGGTCAAGGTAGATAAGTTCATATTTCCAGTGGACTTTGTGGTTCTAGACATGGAAGAGGATTGTGAAATACCACTCATCCTTGGAAGGCCATTCTTGGCTACAGGGCATGCACTCATAGATGTCCACAAGGGAGAATTAACCTTAAGAGTGAATGAAGAGAAGGTTGTTTTCAATCTTTACAAGGAAATGAACTACTTTAATGATTTGCATGAGTGCAACAGGGTAGAGGTTCTAAATTCTTGTATTGACAAGGTGATGGATGAATTAAGCTCTTAAGATGAATTGGTGGGATGTATCTCTCGTTCACTGTCCTTTCCTCAATCTATGACAGGAGATGAGAAGCTAATTCTGTTAGCTTTAGAAGCATGCTCACTGGAACTTAACAGTGTAGAAGAGCAATTATCTGAAACCCATCAATTCAAAGATGTTCGAGAGACTTCTAGGGAAGTAGAGCTGAAATCACTTCCAGAGCATTTGAAGTATGCATATTTGGATGCATCTCAATCATTTCCAGTTATTATCTCTTCTTCGCCGACCCCTGTTCAAGAAGAGAAGTTGTTGAAAATGCTAAAGGACCACAAAGCTACAATAGGATGGACTATTGAAGATATCAAGGGGATAGTCCAGCCATTTGTATGTACAAAACCTTAATGGAAGACTCACATAAGCCTACAGTGGAGCACTAGCGACGACTCAATCCTATCATGAAAGAGGTGGTGAAGAAAGAAGTGATGAAGTGGTTCAAGGCTGGAATTGTTTACGCAATATTAGATTCGCCATGGGTTAGTCCTATTCATGTCGTGCCCAAGAAAGGAGGGATGACAGTTGTCACAAATGAGAAGGGAGAATCAATTGCTTTAAAGACAACAACAGGATGGCATGTTTGCATAGACTATCGGAAGTTGAACAAAGCTACCCGCAAGGATCACTTCCCTTTACCTTTTGTGGATCAAATGTTGGATCGAATTGCTGGGTATGATTTTTACTGTTTCTTAGATGGATACTCAGGATACAATCAGATAATCATTGCACCAGAGGACCAAGATAAGACAACTTTCACCTGCCCATATGGCACTTATGCATTTAGGAGAATGTCTTTCAGTTTGTGCAATGCACCAGCCACCTTCCTGAGATGTATGATGGAAATCTTTGCAGACATGATTGAAGACATCGTGGAGGTATTTATGTTTACTTTTCAGTGTTTGGTGAAACATTTGAATAATGCATAATCTGGAAAGAGTCTTTTCTCATTGTGAAGAAAAGAACCTAGTTCTCAATTGAGAAAAGTGCCATTTCATTGTTCGAAAAGGTATTATTTTGGGCCATAAAGTTTTTGTTAATTGCTTTGAAGTGGACAAGGCAAAGATTCAAGCCATTGAAATGTTGTTACCACCAACAACGGTGTGAGAAGTGTGGAGTTTCTTGGGGCACACGAGTTTTTATCGTGGATTTATCAAGAACTTCTCTCAAATAACTTGGCTTCTATGTCATTTGCTTGAAAAGGAAGCTAAGTTTAATTTCACAACTGAGTGTGTTGAAGCCTTCAACGCACTTAAAAGAACTTTAACATCTACTCCTATCATGTTCACGCTAGTTTGGGGGAACCGTTCGAGATTATGTGTGATGCTATTGACTATACAGTTGGAGCTGTCCTAGGACAAAGACGTGATAGAATGTTCAAAGCTATATACTATGCAAGCAGAACATTGGATGATGCTCAAAAAAACTATGCTACCATTGAAAATGAGTAGCTGGCTGTTGTTTTTGCATGTGACAAGTTCAGGTCGTACATTGTGGGATCGCATGTTAAAGTCTTCACTGATCACGTAGCTATCCACCAGCTCTTTGCAAAGAAGGATGCAAAACCCGGGTTAATAAGATGGATTTTACTGTTGCAAGAGTTTGATATTGACGTGATAGACAAGAAAGGTATGTTGTAGCGGATCACTTGTCTCATTTGTCCAATGAGGTAAATCCAGATCCAAGGAGCATAGTAAAGGTTTTTCCTGATGAACATCTCTTGACAGTTAGTGACAACACATTGTGGTATGCAAATTTTGCTAATTACAAAGCAACAGGTGTTACTCCACCAGATTTATCTCAAGGCAGCCTGAAGTGTTTCATACATGAAAGCAAATTCTATCTTTGGGATGATCCTTTTCTTTACCGGAGATGTGTTAACAAAGTGATTCGTCGATGCATTCTTGAATTTGAATTTAACAAAATCTTTCATGATTACCATGTTTCACCTTATAATGGCCATTACAACCATTAATGTACAGCAAGGCATGTTCTTGAGAGTGGATTTTATTGGCCAAGCATGTTAAAATATGCCTATCGGTTCATGAAGACATGTGAAATATGTCAGAAATGAGGAATCATCTCTAGAAAGAATGAGATGCCTCTCACTTCGTTTATAAAAGTTGAATTATTTGATGTTTGGGGCATTGACTTCATGGGACCTTTTCCACCCTCAGATGGCAAACAATATATATTGCTAGCTGTTGATTATGTCTCTAAGTGGGTTGAGGTTGTGGGTACATCAAAGAATGATGATAAAGTTGTGTTGAAGTTTCTCTCTCATAACATTTTTTTCTGTTTCGGCACTCCTAGAGTCATTGTGAGTGATTAAGGTACACACTTCTACAATAAAGTTTTCAACAGCCTTCTCACCAAGTGCGGTATGCAACACAAGGTTGCATTACCTTATCATCCACAAACTAACAAGCAAGCTGAAGTGTTTAATTGAGAAATCAAGGTAATATTACAAAAGACGGTTGGAACAAACCGTAAGGATTGGGATTTGAAGTTGGATGATGCATTGTGGGCATTTGGGATAACATTTAAGACGCCCATTGGCATGTTTCCGTATCAGCTATTGTATGGAAAATCATGTTACTTGCCTTGTGAGTTAAAGCACATAGCTTATTGGTCATCAAGAAGTTGAATTTTGATGCAAAAGCCTGTGGCAAGAATTGGTTGTTGTAGCTTGTTGAACTCGAGGAGTTTTGTCGAGATGCATTTGAGAACAACACCACTTACAGAAAAAGAACAAAGAAATGGCATGATCAACTCATAGAAAAGAAGGAGTTCAAACTTGGCCAGCAAGTGCTACTATTTAATTCAAGACTCCGGTTATTTCAAGGAAAACTGAATTCTCGATGGTCAGGACCTTTCCTAGTGACTCATGTCTTCCCATATGGTGTAGTAGAAGTGCAAAGCTTGGTAGGCGGCCACAAATTCAAAGTGAATGGCTAGAGATTAAAGATATTGTATGGAGGCCCAAGGTAGACTGTTGAAATGGTAGTTTTTCGAGATTGAAACATCGTATCCTCGTCGAGCTAACAACGTTAAACATAGCGCTGAGTGGGAGGCAACCCACTATTGAATTAGGATTTTTAAGTTTTTTTGCGTGATTGTTCTCATGTTTTGAATTCTTTTTTTTTCTAGGATTTCGTTGAAAAGATAAGTTCTAGATATTTAGAATTGAGATGGGGTAACATCACACTGGTTACCGCGGTCAACAGAATCATTTACTTTGTGGACCAAGGTCAACAGAGCATGCACAGTTGTAAAATTTCAACGGACCTTGGTCACTTGAATGCCAAGATCCATGCACTTCAATGGACCGCGGTCAGCATAAGTATACTCTTCTATGTACCGCGGTCAATAAAATGGTGATTTTTGTAATGCTACCGACCGCGGTCTGTAGTTTTTGAACACATCTATGGATCGTGGTAGGTAGAAATCCAACCGTTGCATCTTTTTCAAAAATCCATACATAGACCGCGATCCATAAAGTATCGATCGCGGTCTTACGTCTTTTTAAGCAAAATTGCAGTCATTCTAATTCATTCTGCTCTAAAATTTCCTGTGGCTCTCCATTCCCTTTTCAATTCTAAGAGTTTCTTTTGCCTTTCTAGGGATTGTGTAAGAGTTTTTACTTTACTTTTCAATAGTTCTTTGCTTTATTTGAGTGTTTAGATAGATCTAGGAGTTGCCCATCAGTTCCTTTGCTTGAAATGGTTATTTTGCTAAATAATTTGCAACCTTCTTCCTTTTCAATCCATGTGTGCATGATTAGTGATTCATTTTAAGCCAAGAGTTGCACAAATCTTTGTTCATGAGCATCCTAGGTTGTAGGCAGTTTTGTTTCAATGCGATGAGGCGTATTTCATAGCTATTTTAATTGAATATGATGGTATTGGCATTGTAAGGTTCAATTTTTATTGTATTGATGAATGTTTTTGATGTTTTGGATGCTTAGACTTGTAAACTAATATACTCCAATTAGTTTCAATTCGTTTTGAATACGTAGTCTAGGTAACTATACTATTGTATGAATCTTGCAGTTTTCCTTGCCAACTATTGTTGTTGTTGCAGGCCTCCTAGAATGAAACATCTTGCTTCCAAAGGTAAGCAACCAGCGTCGCCTCCTCCATCACCTGACTGTAATCGCTTTAGAATGGTCGCTGCCAAGCAAAGGTTCAATATGATATGCTCCAATAGGCATCTTATTCCAGATAGAGGCATCATGCTGATGAATGAGGAGTGCAGCATAGGTATTGATTCAGTGGTGGCTACTTGGCATTGGGAGAGGCTTATCCAGGCACCAGCTACTACAGTAATCCTTGTAGTACAAGAGTTTTATGCAAATGTTCTGGATAAAGAGGGTACAATAGTATGGGTGAGAAGCAAATGGGTTCCATTCAGTGCAGCGGCAATCAACGAAGTCTATGGCCTGCCTGCAGACTCACCAGACGAATATTACAACCTCCTACCCAGATTTGATCTGGATGAGGTATTGCAGACTTTATGTGTTGATGGGGCCTCATGGATTTGCTACAATAATAGGCCCGTCAATTTGGTGAAGACTACTTTTAAGACCCCCGCTAAGGTTTGGCTATACTTGGTTTGTGCTAATATTTTGCCTTCCTTAGCTATTAACAAGGTCACTGTGGAGCGATCTATTTTAGTGTACTGTATCATTAAAGGGCTCCCGATCAATATTGGGACAATTATGGTGAGACAAAGAACTAGGGTACTTTCAAATAGTTTATGTGCTTAGTTTGTCTGAAATTTGACCTTGAAAAATCCCTGTAGTCTTAGGTAGATTGAGAATCCAAAAGATGAAGAAGTAAGGAGTGGAAACCAAATCACAAGTGGAGAGAATTTCTCACAGACTCTTGAAATAATTAAATCTGTCTTGAACACTACTTAGGAATGACTATAGAAGGGAAATGAAGTAGGCCATCATTGTTTGAGTCATAACCTAAAGGCCAGTCCCAACATTTATAATCTTTTATAACCAATTTTGAGCCTTATAGCTTATTTTCTTATTATGAACCTAAACATTATTTATATAAAAACACTCTATCCTTTTATGGATATCTCAATTAAACCTATTTGTGTATACTCATAATTTTAATACTGCCTATTCTGATGATGTGAAAGAAGGAGGGGATGCTAACATTGAAACACATATGTTTTTAGTTTTTGTTCCAGCTCTTATTTTGTATTGATTCCAAAAAACAAAGAGTTGTATTTATTTCCTTAGTATTTCAGTATTATCAATGAAAGCTAAACTTCTCTACTTTTGTGTGAGTGTACATTTAAGTACAATTTCGAGTGCAAGTGATGAAATACGTTTCGGGGAGCTATGAAGACAAGGTTGTGAGCATGAACGAAAAATACAAAGGCTTGAACAGAAAGGATCAAGCTATAGGTTGATATTATTGCTATGGGTGTATACTTGAGTCAGATTTAAAGTCCTATTACACTTGTACCTTGAGCCAGGCCACGTTACAACCTAAAAGAAAGACCACTAATCCTAACTATAGTTTGACTATAGTAGCAGATAGATAGAAGAGAGAATTGAGAGGGTTTCTGTACTTAGGTATTAGGAAAGGATTTCTGTGAGTGGGATGGTGCATGCAAATCACCTACAAAATCTAGGAGGATTGAGATACTAACAGATGAAAGGGTTAAGTTGAAAAAGAATAGACGATGAACTAAAAATCTAGGCAACCTGAATGACCCTAAGGAATTGTTAATGAGTTATAAACTAAAGGAATGGAAAATTGAGGTTACAAAGATGACTGAAATTGAATTTATTTCTATGATATGATGTGTTAATTTAGATTAGAGTCTTTGTTCGGGGATGAACAATAGTCTAAATTTGAGGGTATTTGTTAGTTGCACAACAAACTAACATTAGTATAAGTGATTTATTGCATTTTATAGGAAATAAAAGGAGAATTAGGTAAAGATTTGCATAATTAGTAGCATAAGCATGTAGTTTAGGGACCCGCATTGTTTCATTTCATTATAAGCTTTGTTTTAAAGATTTGAAATTATTTTATGAGAAAATGATGTCTGGGAAAAGAAATTTAGTGTATTGCAGGTACAGGTTGAAGCAAAAAGGGAAATTACATCATATGAAGGCAAAAGAAGAAGAAATCATGAAGAAACTTTCAAGGGACTGCGGTCGAATAACTAAAGATCGCAGTAGCTGAAGAAGGACACAAAGTGGGTAAAGCTCATTGGTTAACGGGGTCGGTGAACTAGTGACTACAGTGGACAAAACGAGGAAATTTCAATTTATATTGTAGAACATTACTGACCGCGGTCACATGATTAATTATTGGGATTTTCACATTTTTTTAGGGTTTTTTAGTGCGGGACTATAAATAGGAGAGGTTATTAGAGCCCAGATATACTCAATTCGGAAAAAATTACTTATGACGGCTGAGAAGAGCAAAAACCACTATTCCAATTAGGGATTGAAGATTCTTATCAAACTTTGAGTATGATTTACTTCTTGGATTATTGTTTAATGTTTTCTATTAATTTCATGTCAAGCTAATTAATTTTTTTGTGTCTAGGATGTGATGTTCAATGTATGAACTGTGATATCTAGTTGTGATTATTGAATTAGAGACTTTATTCCATATTGTGCAAGCTTAATGTTTTGTGTTTATTGGCCATAGACCTGATGAACTCAATACTATAGACTAACTCGGGAGAGAGGTCTAAAGGGTGGTTAGCGTAGTTTGGACTTAGAATAGTTGATGGATCGGGAGGTTATTGACTAATCTAGGGAGTTGCACAGGGACTCTTGAATACACAACTTTAGGTTGTTGAGTAAGCACCTTCGGAGAGGGCTTTATAAGACAAATCTAATCAATATTGAGCACCTGGGGAGAAAGTTTCAATTATAGATGTGAAAACTCATAGTGTAGACAATTCATAACCAAAAACAAGAATCAAGGGTCATGCAGAGGCATTCACTATCCTAGACATCCATTACTCATAGATTTCTAAAAATAGAATTATTACTTTTACTAGAATAGATTTTCATTCAGAGTTTGATATAATCACATCAATTAGAGTCTTGATAAAACAAAAACTAGTAGTAAATTGGGATTTGAGGTCACTAACTAAACCATTTTTCCCTGAGGACGATATTTGGTCTCACCAGTTAATACTTTAGCTAACCTATACACTTGCAGGAGTAGCAACACTTCCCTTGCTCTTTGATCCCAATCTTTTGCTAAGCCTCTTCCTTGATCTCTAGAACGTCAGAGAATCTCTAAAAAGAATGTTTTTCTATAGTAGAATGAATGTCTGCAAAATGAATGATCAATCCCAATAATGCAAGCACTTCTTCTTTTATAGCTGAAGTTTCCAACTGCTCAACACCTTGTAAGATGCCTTTTTTAGTCACATTACTGTGGTAATTTGGGTGAGACACAAATTAACAAATCAGGGGACATATCAAATCCTGTCATATTCTGCACTACTGCAGTAATGCATTCAACCGAGAAATGTGCAATCTTGTTATCGCAATAACCTATCATGGTGATGTAGTTTTGCTTGTGTGTTATCGCCATAATGCATTTACCCAGATTTCGCTCCTCTGGTTACCTCAGTCAACTACTATGGTAACACTTCTTTGCTGTTGTCTACCGCGGTATGTACCACAATAGTGGTTTTTCTTGGTTTTGGCTCGCCTTGACTACTGCGGTAGTGTTGTTTGGGTTTCTTCTTCTTTTCATGTGTTGATTACTATAGTAATGTGTTTCCTTACCGCAGTAATATGTTGATTTGTGCATTTGGTGTGATTTTTCACTATCAAACCTCTATGTACTCATCCTGGACATGCATAAACATTTCGAAACATTTCTTTGGCATTAAACCACAAGTATAGACGTGTGAAATCATATTAAACTCTCCTAACATGCATACAATATGCTATTAATGCTCAAATGCAAATATTAATGCAAACATATCTAAAATTCCTACTCAAATCATGCAAAACATATGTAAAATGTTTGGAATATAGGTAAGTATGCTATGCAACTAAAGAATACCCCCAAACTTGAACTATTGTTCATCCTCAAACAATAACTCAATTGCTTAAACTCAAACACATATTATATATAATTAAATCTGCATTTACTCATCATTATGACCTCCATTTTCCATTCCTCTAGCCTATGATTCATTGACAAGTTCTTAGGGACATTCAAGTTTTCTAGATTTTTAGTTCATCCTCTATTTTTCCTCATCTTCATCCTTGTCTGTCCATATTTTGGTCTTTCAACTATGTATGTGATTCGTAGTTATCATCTCACTCATGGAAATCCTTCCCTTATACGTAAGTACACAAACTTTTTCAATGCTCTCTTCTATCCTTCACTTTGCTCAAGTTAAACCTAAGTTGGGTTCAGAGGTCTTTCTTTTAGGTTGTAATGTTGCTTAGCTCTAGGAAGAAGTGTGACAAGATTTAAATTCTCACTCAAATGCACACTCATAGCAATAATAACAACCTTTTTTGTTCAATCATCTCATTCTATATACGATCCCCTTTAGTACACTACTTTGTTTTCTTTTTATTGTATACTCGTCCTTGTTGTCATAGCTCACCCAAACTTATAATTTCTTATGCATTTCAATCGGAGCCCATACATACACTCACAGAACACACTGGAAGTTCAACATCCACTGATAAGACTAAATTATTGCATAAAGATATATCTACCTCTTTTCTTTTTCTTTTCTTCTTATCTCACTTTTTAATAGAACACTAATCATAGAAATTTGCATATCAATGATTACATCTCTTCCTTCATTATAGAAATCATTATCATTGTTATGAATGCACACAAATAGGCTCAATTGAAATAAACATGAAATGTGTATTTAATGTTTGGGTTTATGTCAAAGAAATGGGCTTAAAGGTTCAAAATTAGCTTGCAAAGGATTTTTAAGGGCTGGGATTAGACTTTAGGCTCAAACTCAAGCAATAATGGCCTACTTCCTTTCCTCCTAGAATCATTCCCAAGCAATGTTCAAGACATAATTGAACATTTTAAGAATTTGTGGGAACTCCTCTCACTTGTGTTATAATTTTTATTCTTCACTTTTCTTAGTTTTCAGATTCTCGATTCACCTAAGACTAAAGAGTTTTGTCAAGTTCAAATTTTGGATAAACCAAGCACACAAAGTGTTTGAAGCTATCCTAAGTTCTTCACCTCGTCATACTAGAGGAATTTTCAATTTCTTAGGTCACTTAGTAAAATTCTCAAAAAATAAATACGTCATGGATTTAGCTTAAGTATAACGTATATGCTTACATCCTAATACTAAATGTTTAAACCAAGTTTCAATGAAAAGAATTTGTGATATTCCTATAAGTATGCAGTTTAGGAACATTGTAGTACAAAAATTAAAAGAAACAGACTTGAATTGAAGAAGAACTTCTTCAATGTGCACCTCCAAACTTCAACTGTGCCTTGTCCTCAAGAGCACAATTCCAACATGTCATTCCAAAACAAAGAGTTGTAACATTGATTCATAGGCATCCATATATATACTTGCCTTCAAAACATGCATATAAGAAACAAATAGCTAGATTGGTCAAGATTAAAACATAAATCATCCATTAAAAGATAAAATTTTAAATAGCATAGCCCAAGTAGTAGTTTCAAAAAGTTACTATATTTATACCTATAAGGAATAACAGAATAACTACCAACCCATGGAGAAGTGTGTGCATCTCCAAAATAGGTGTTGTAGAGGTAGTAGCTTGCTGCTAGCAGTGGTGCAGATGTAGATGTTGTATCATCAATCCTCCTCCTCTTTACTAGAGTAGTAGTGAACATCTTCACGAAAATATGTTCCTTCATCTTGAGAGTCGGCTCACTCCTGAGCCTAGTAACGCCAGCCCGTCTACATAGCTCTGTGATGAGAGTGGGGTGTGGAACACCAACATTGGTCTTGTCTATGGCTGTTTTGATCGAGCTAGGTATGATTGACCCAGTATTGATGCAGAGGCCCTTCATGATGCCGTATACTAGCACATATCTCTCTCCAATGGAACCCTATTGATGGCCAACAACGGTAACAGATTAGGACAAACTAGATAAGGTCATACCTTGGCTATGGTAGTGAATGAGCTCTTGGCCAAGCTAACTAGCCTATCATTGGTGCACTGCTAAGAGGCACCATTTATGCAGAGAGTTTGTAGCATGTCCTCTAGATCAAACTCTTCTTGTAGTTGCTCATGATATTCATTTGGGATGTATTTTGGCAATCCATAAACTACATTGATCGTTGCTAAATCAAATGGAACCCATATGCACATCTTCGTACCATAGTGCATTAGCATAAAATTCTTGTACAATTGACACTTTAGGTGATTTTGGTGCCCATATTAACCACTTACAACGCCTTACAACCACCACAACATCTATGCTTAAATGACATTCCTTAGCCATTAACAATGTCCCTCTTTCAAGGATAATCTGTCTTGTGTCCCTGATATGTGTATATCTCATTTTGGCTTCGACAGATTTAAATCTTGCTTGACCTTCTACAGTAGCAGGTTGTGGTGTGCGGCGTGGCCTAGATGCTAAGTTTTGGTTCTTGGGGCCCTACAATCAAGGTTCAGTACACACATGCATCTAATCATAGTGAATGGCTACCAACACAATTTAAATTGACTAATTCATTAGAACAATGACATCAAAATGGTTTAAACTATGCAATTGAGATGAAATTGAAGCAATTACACATGCTCAATAAGTATGTGATTCATAAATGACTAAAACTCAATGGAACATTGGTATTCAAAATACTTCAAATTATGCAAGTTAGAATAAAAGGATCAATTTACCATATTCAATGCATATGATGATGTCCAAAGGCATATATAACATGAAAATGATAGGATGCAATCCAAAACACTTGAAACCCACTAACATTCATTCAAAAACATGGAAGAACACAAGATTCACACTAGTACAAACTCTAGATTCAATTTGAAATGAACAAAATCTAATACAACCCATTAAACTATAATAAAAAAAACACAAAAGAAAGTAAAATAGACTCACATTGTGTGCTAGGTGATGAGAAGCACAAAAAGTGCAAAGAAATCTTGGAAGAGCTAGAGGGAGTTCCAAGTGAATTCAAGCAAGAATGAAGAAAAAATGGCAATTTTCCTCCTTTCATGTCCATTATTACTGTGGTAGGGTAAAGCACTACTACGATAGTGTTTTTTTTCTGGCCAAATCTGGGTTTGAACATGTGTGCCACTATAGTGGTAGTATGCAATTGTTCATTTTTTTACTGTGGTAACTTGATGTACCCAATTTTAGCGTTCTAGTGACTGTGGTAACCAATTATTCAATTGATTCCCAATGGTTACCGCAGTCAGTTACCACGGTAACCTGTGTCCTTTTTTTAAACATGTATACGTATGAATTAAATTAAACCATCACAAAAATAAAAGGAAATAAAAAAGAAATAAAAACCAGTGAGTTGCCTCACACTAAGCGTTATATTTAACATCATTAGCTCGACGTGGACAGATTCTATAGTCTGTTGGGTTCCACCATAAAAGATCTTCAACCTTTGACCATTGGCTTTGAAACGATGCCCATCCACTAAGCTTTGCAATTCAACGACTCCATAAGGAAATACCTGTGTGATAAGAAAGGGGTCGGACCAAATGCTTATAAATTTGGTCCTTCCCTTATAAATTTGGTTATTTTCAATTGCTTCTCTCCAGAATTCCTCTAACTCTATAAGTTGAAGTAGTCAATTCTCACCACAAGCTTGAGCATCAAAATTATGTTTTCTAACTACTCA
This sequence comes from Tinospora cordifolia, assembly GCA_030144865.1. NCBI lineage: Eukaryota > Viridiplantae > Streptophyta > Magnoliopsida > Ranunculales > Menispermaceae > Tinospora > Tinospora cordifolia. Next base: position 23,150 of record JAJIYU010000820.1, on the reverse strand, counting down.
GTATGACGGTGTTCTAGCTCACAAGGTAAATTACAAGATTTTCCATTACTAGCTAATATGGGGACATTCATATGGGAGTTTTGAAAGCAATGCTATAGGCCCACAAGGCATCATCAAGCTTTAATGCCCAATCCTTTTGATTCGTACCAAATATTTTTTGATGTGTGGCTTTGATTTGATTTGAAACCTTTGCTTGCCCATTAGAGGATAATAGGTAAATGATACCTTGTATCGCACACCATATTTATTTAGAAGGTTATTAAATAGAATGTTGTAGAATTGTGTTCTTTCATCGCGGATCATAGCTCTAGGTGTGCCAAATCTTAAAAATATGTTGTGGGCCAAGAATTCTAGGACTACCCTAACATCATTCTTTGTAGTAACAATAGCCTCGATCCATTTAGAAACATAATCCATAGCCAACAATATATATGGCTTTTCATTAGAAGGTGGAAAAGGTCCCATGAAGTGAATTCCCCAAACATCAAAGAGTTCAACCTCAACAAAAGAGTTCAAGGGCATCCCTTTCTTCTTGGAAATATTACATTGCTTTTGGCATGCTTTGCAACTCTTCACAAAGTGATAAGCATCTTAAAAAATGGTTGGCCAATAAAATTCGCTTTCAAGAACATGTCGAACTGTCCATTGATGACTATAGTGATTGTTGTAAGGAGATGCAGGCCAGTCATGAAAGACATTTTGAAATTCATTATTGAAAATGTAGCAGCAAATGATCTTATCAACATATCAACGATAGAGAAATGGATCATCCACTAGATAAAAATTGGCTTCATGGATAAAGCGCTTGAACTGAGTAGCTGATAGATCAAGTGGAGTCCTCCCTATTGCTTTGTAATTGGCAATATTAGTGTACCACAATGGACTATCAATAATTGCTAAAAGCTGCTCATCAGGAAACAATTCAACAATATGCTTAGGATTATCATCACCTTCCCCTTGGAGAGAGACAAATGGTTAGCTACCACATTTTTCAAACCCTTTTTATCCTTAATTTCAAAGTCAAACCCTTAAAGAAGAAGGATCCATCAGTAAGGTGTGGTTTAGTGTCCTTCTTAACAAAAAGTTGTCGTACTACCTCATGATCAGTGAAAATTGTAACACGAGAACCTACAATGTACGTCATGAATTTACCACAAGCAAAGACAATTACCAACAATTCTTTTATCTGTAGTAGTATAGTTCTTCTGTGTGTCATCAAGTGTCTTGCTTGTATTATAGATAGCATAAAACAACTTGTCACGCCTTTGTCCCAAAATAGCTCCCACTATGTAATTACTACCAACAAACATGATTTCAAAGGGTTCTTCCCAAATAGGAGTAGACATAATAGGAGCTAATATGAGTGCCTTCTTAAAGGTCTTGAATGCCTCAAGGCACTCACTATTAAAATTTAATTTAGCTTCTTTTTCCAATAAATGGCATAAAGGGTAGACAATATGAGAAAACTTTTGGATGAGCCAACGATAGAATCCAATATATCCCAAGCTATTAAGTACTTCTCATGCTGATGTAGGTGGTTTCAGATTTTCAATCACTTCTATCTTAGCATAATCCACATCTAATCCTTCATTTGAGACTTTATGCCCTAAGACTATGCCTTCTTGCACCATAAAGTGGCACTTCTCCCAAGTGAGTACCAGATATTTTTCTTCCCAACGAGATAAAACCTTTTCTAAATTGACAAAGCAACCATCAAATGTACCACCAAACACTAAGAAGTCATCCATAAACACTTCTGTAATATCCTCAATCATATATGCAAAAATAGCCATCATACACTACTAGAACGTAATCGATGCACTGCACAAACTAAATGGCATCCTTTGAAAAGCATAAGTACCATAAGGGTAGGTGAACATGGTCTTTTCTTGGTCTTCAGGGGAAATTACAATCTGATTATATCCTTAATATCCATCCAAGAAGCAATAGAAGTTGTACCCGACAATGCGGTCCAACATTTGATCCACAAAAGGAAAGGGAAAGTGGTCTTTCCTCATGGCTTTGTTTAGTTTTCTATAGTCAATATAAACTTACCATCCTGTGGTGGTTCTAGAAGCAATAATATCACCCTTTTCATTTGTAATCATAGTCATCCCTCCTTTCTTTAGCACAACATAAATAGGACTAACCCATTATGAATATGAAATAGCATATAAAATACCTACTTTTAGCCATTTCATGACTTCTTTTTTGACTACTTCTTTCATGATAGGATTTGAGTCTCTACTGATGCTCTACTATAGGCATATGAGACTCTTCTAGAAGGATCTTATGCATGCATATTGCTAGACTAACGCCTCTTATATCTTCAATTTTCTATCCAATAGCGGACTTATGTTTTCGGAGCACTCTTAATAACTTCTCTTCTTGAACTAAAGTCAAAGAGGAAGACGTAATCATTAGAAAGGACGGGGCTCCACATAAATTGGCAAACTTTAGATGATTAGGGAGAGGCTTCAATTCAATTGCCTTTTAAACTTCTTAAGAAGCTTCAGAATTTCAAAGATCAAGCAAAGGAGTCTTTGCATTGTTTGGTTTAGGTGACGAAGCTTCCAATGCTAGAATGTTAAATTTCTCATTTTCTGCCATGGTTTGGGAAAGGGAAAGAGAGCAAGAAATGAACCCAAACCATATCATCTTGATTACTAAATTTTTCCATCACGTCAACAACGCAAGAATTGATTACATCCACCTTCTTGTATTTATGTACATTGCTTGGAAATTGCATTAACTTGTAGAAGTTGAGGAGCACTTGTTCTTCATTCACTCTCAATGTAAGCTTGCTTTTGTGTACATCAATAAATGTATGGCCTGTAGCTAGGAAAGGCTTCTCAAGAATTAGCGGTATCTATCCATCATCTTCGATGTCTAAAACAACAAAATCTACTGGGAATACGAATTATCTACCTTGACTAACACATCTTCGACTATACCCCGTGGACAAGTAAGAAATCTGTTAGCAAGTTGGAGGGTAATGGTGGTGGGCTTGATTTTTGACATACCCAATACTTTTCATACTAACATGGGCATGAGGTTGATGCTTGCTTTCAAGTCACAAAGTGCTTTCTCAAAGATTTTAAAGCTAATTTTGCATGGTATAGTGAAACTCCCTAGATCTTTCAATTTTTGAGGAAGAATTTTTTGTAGAATGACACTACACTCTTCTGTCAGCTTTACCGTTTCAAAGTCTTCCATTTTTTGCTTTCTTGACATGACCTCCTTTATGAACTTGGCATAATATGGCATTTATTGCAACGCTTCAACAAATAAGATGTTTATATGAACTTCTTGAACATTTCCAAGAATTTTCCAATTTGTTCATCCAATTTCTTTTTTTGAAATCTTTAGGGAAATGGTCAAGCTAGTGGTTCAAGGTGATTGCTACCTTGAATGGTTATTCCAAGAGTTCTCACCTCTATTTTTTGTTTGGACTCCTTCTCATTTTCAGTTGAGTACATTGGTGCCTCCTTTTCTCAGTTGTCATTTTCTCCACTTGTAATAGTCAAGTTGGGCAAATAAGCTGGTCCTTGTATTTCCTTACCACTCCTTATCAAGATAGCCTTGCGACTTTCCTTTGGATTGACTTGATTGTCATTGAGAAAAGAACTTCATTACTGGATAGAGAACGCTTGGGATAATTGTCCCATTTGATTTTCTAGGCTTTTTACTGTTCTGATCATGTTTCCCATTTGTACTTCTAGCCCGGGAACTCTGTTATCATACTTGTCCACTCTCCCTATTAGTTCCTTAAAAGAGCGTGTTTTGTTCATCATCTCGTCCATTTTATCTTTCAAGGACAACTTCTTATCATGTAGACTTGACTAAGGCACAAAACCCACTTGAAATCTTGGGTTTTTATCATTGTAAATCATTTTCTTAAGCGTAAACATGTTTTCTTTGAAGCCTAAGTGATTTAATGGTTGTAAAACTTTGTTTTGGTGAGAAACAATGACGAAACGTGGAGAGTCGTAAGGTGTAAAGACTTCTTTTAGTTTGATGTGTGTTTTAAGCTTAATGTGCATGTAGTTGAGTATTAAACACATGGGAAAACATGAGTGAGACAATGCACATGAAAGCATTGAACACACAAACCCACTAGTTGCTGTGGTAACTGATCACTGACCGTGGTAATTAGAGTAAAGAAATTGTGAGATGTGTACACCTTAGGATATCAATGTTATTGAACCATTACATTATGATTTAAGAGACCTTGTGAATGTTTCAAACTCATGTAATGTGGTTTTGAGTCTCATAGATTGAAAGAAAAGGCTAATACAATGCGAAACAAAGGTCCAAGGGAACAAGAGAAAAGGTGGAAGTAATTACATTGCTCCCTAGTATTATTTGAATTTTAATATTGATCATGTGGTGTATGTTTACATTGTTTGAATGCCTAGAAGCATGCTCGGGTGTTGTTTATATAAATTGTGAATGGCATGAATGAATGAATGCTAGATTTGACATGAAATATATGTCCATGGTTGGTGTTTTCAATGTTTTATAACATGAGATGATTATTGCTTTCTGTATATTTCTATGAGATGATCAACATGATTACCTTATTGTACAATGATGCGTTATGCACGAGGAAATGATGTTTATGCTTGTTATGAGATGTTTGTGGATATTCATATAAAAATGAATTAAGAGTTCTTTTGTTGATTTGTTAGTTTAGACTAGATATATGGCTCTCCAAATTGGTTTGGAAATTATAAATTTGTCTTTATGGTTTAGACTTCGGCCACATAGGCCATGTGTAGATATTTCATTTGGAAACTTGTTCCACAATTATTTTAAATTCAAATGTAGAAGTTTACAATTTAACTAATGATAATTGTTGCATGTTATCCATGTGTTACTCCTTGGTAAGTCCAAGAGTTTGATTATTTATTTATATGAGTTCTGGTACATCCAGATGATGTTTAACAAGAATTGAATGTGAGAATAGTAACGTCTTGATTCTCGACAAATGATATTTGTGCCAACATTTAATAGCGCATCTCTCCATGCATGACAAAAACAAAGTACCGAGAACTAGGGTATTTCAAAGTTGGTATTAGAACTTAGTTATTAGATATATTAAGCTAGAATTAGATAGTTACTCTGATACCAATAGTCATGTCAGAGCTTAGCCAGTAGGTTACTGGGCTGGATGAGAGCTTGGGCTATAGAATACTAAGCTAGATACTACTCTGATACCAAAGTTGGTATCAGAGCTCAGTTAGAAGAAAACTCAGTGAAGATAAGAGAGCCTAGACAGTGGCTGCCAAAGGCGAGATGAGAGCTTATACTATAGAGTACCAGGCTAGATGTGTACTCAGATGCCAATGGTGGAGGCTAAAGTTGATGATGGTTGTGGGTTTAACGGAGGAACTGCTTAGCCAAGTATTGAGACCTTAAATCTAGGAAAAGATACCATAGGTAAAGACCTGGGTGTTGTCGAAGAGGCACAATGGATCATAAATAAAACTTTTAGGACATATGTTAGAGAGTGAAAATGTGTGAATAGTGAAACACTTGTTTGGTCAAGACACAAGATCAGGATGATCTTGTATCTCTAGTTTCTGCATGGTATGAGATGCGTAAGAATTTGGGATATGGAGGAATCATGGACTTGGAGATTAACGAGTCATGATTGGTAAATGGTCGGTGACTTTGGAAGAGTTTGTTTTCCTATGCTTGGCTAGTATGGGATAGTCAAGTATAGTAAGACTTGGGAGACCTCGGTCACCAAGAGATTTGCAAAATTGTTTGGGTGTGGTAAGATCTCTGAGTGGAAGCCTATGCCACTGGGCAAGAGTGGTATGAGACACTTGAACTCGGACGCACAGATGGAATCTTAGAAATCTCGCTATGCTAGCGTAAATTGTGTGATTGATTGAATGTTTGTTTACATGTTACTTGATGTTATGATTTTGAATAATGTTATATGAAACCAAAAAATCCTGTACCCAAAACAAACATGAAGACTAGAAGACTTCAAATTTTAGAATTAGAAGAACAAATTGATAGGCCACAAAACCAATCGAGAACTTAGAGACGTGGACCTAGAGTTATGATAGCACGCATGACGCGAGAAAAGTTATTTTGACAACAAGATCACAACTATGAATAAAGATACAAAAGATGACACTTATCACAAGTTGCAAAAACATTTAGTTATCAGATTCTAAGATAAACGGGGTTTGTGTAACCCATATTGAATTGAGATTAGATTATGATTCTCTTTGAGTATTGGGATTTCTATTATTGACATCACATTGAACTGACGGATACTAAAACTACTTTTGGCTTGTAGATAATGGTAAGAACAAGGGGTAATGATATGAGAGATGAAAATACCGATGAATCTAGGCAAAGGGAGGACAAAGTGTCAGTAGCAACAACTCCAGCTAGGACGGTGGTGACTACAAATATGTTAGCTGAATTCGTTCAGCAAGTAGTGGCACAGTCATGAGGAACCTTGCATAGATGCAGAACCAGCCACCAGTATAGCCATAGCCACAGCCACAGGCAAAACCTCAACCCCAAGTTCATCAGGCTTTGTTACCTAATGGTCCAGTGGCACAGGACCTACCGATTATAGATGATATAGAAAAAAAACATCTTGTTGATAGAATTCCAGAAGCTACACTGTACTTTTGAGGGTTTGGCTAATCTTGTAGTTGTTGATAAGTGGTTCACTATGATGAACAAGTATTTGAATGCCTTAGGGGCAACTAGCACTAGGAGAGTTGCATTAACTGTGCACTAGTTTGAGAAACCCGCCTATCGTTGGTGGGAGATAATCATGAATGATCTCGCTACAAATGTGTCTACTATGACTTGAAAATAGTTTAAGACTCTGTTCTATTTACACTTCTTCTCTATGGTAAAGACAAAACAGATACAGTCGAAGTTTATTCGACTAACACAGAAGAATATGATTATTGCTGAGTATGAACAGAAATTTACTGAACTGTCAAGGTTTGCCCCAGAACTAGTAAGGGATGAGTAATCCAAGGTGGACATGTTTACCGAAGGACTGAATGTAGAAATATGAAAAATAATACATCCTTTGAGATTAACCACCCTTAAGGAAATGATGGAAAGGGTATAGTTGATCGAGCTAGATCTCGAATATGAGCAAACCTTGAGGAACTGACAGAAGAGGTCACAGCTGGAACAAGCAGTTGGAGCTTCACGGAAGTAGCAAAATATGCATGATGGGCACCAAACGCCTTAGAATCAGAATCAAGTGTAGAATCATAATAGTCACAAAACCAACAAGCACGGACTGATCGTGCTAGGGATGAGCAGCGGGAGCTAGCAAAGAGGCAAGGGTTGTGCTTCTTATGCCTCTAGAGGGGACATATTGCCAAAAACTATCCTAATAGAGCTCCATCTCCTCCTTAGCAATAGCAGGCACATGGACAAGATGATCGTCCACAATAGAGACAGCAACCACAACCCCAACCACAGGAGAACCAGGGTTAGAACCAAAATCATGGCCGAGGACAAAACCAAGCCCGACTCTATGCTACTAATGCTCAAGCTGATTATGCACTAGCAGTGGAAGGTACTTTCCTTTTATTTAATGTCGCTATGAAAGTCTTGTTTGACTGTAGTGCTACCCGATCTTTCATTTCTAAATGTTTTGTAGATATATTAAAATTGGTGACAAACCCATTGCATGTGACATTACATGTATCTACACCCATAGGAGACGTAGTAAACTCTGTGAGATATTGCAGATGTGACCTTAGGTTTGGAGATAAGCTAATTTAAGCTAATCTATGTAACACTTACTTTCTATGAGTATGATGTCATATTGGGTATGGATTAGCTGACCTTGTATCAAGCCAAGATAAACTATCAAAAGCGAAGGGTGATTGTGACATTGCCTTCTGAAGATGTGCTTAGAATACATGGGGATATGCAAAGATTGCCAAGGAGTCCGATGGTAGCTATGTTGCATTGTTTAAAATAAAAAGATGACTTCAAACAATTGTTAGAAGAAGACGTTGAAAACCCTAGAGAAATACAAGAAATATGTACAGGAATATGTAGATGTACTCCCAAATGACCTACTTGGACTACCACCACACAATCATGTTGAGTTCAAGATTGAGTTACATCCTGGCACTGAACCCATAGCTATTTCAAATATAGAATGACACCAGTGGAATTGATTGAGCTGAAGACACAACTAGATGAACTCTGTAAAAAGGGATTTATCAGATCTAGTGAGTTACCATGGGAGCTTGAATTCTATTTGTCAAGGAAAAGGATGGATCTATGAGACTTTGTGTTGACCACTGGAAGTTAAACGAAGTAACAATAAAGAACAATTATTCGTTGCCTCGGATAGATGACATGTTTGGTCAGTTGAGGGAGCCACTCATTTCTCCAAGATTGATCTAAGGTTTGGATATTATCAGTCGAGGATTCGGGAGTCTGATATATACAAGATAGCCTTCAGAACTCAATACAGGCATTTCAAGTTCACAGTAATGTTTTTTGGTTTTACCAACACACCGACTGCATTTATGGATTTGACGAATATAGTCTTTAGATAGTATTTGGATCAGTTCATTGTAGTATTTGTTGATGACATTTTGATATACTCTAGATTAGAGGTAGAACATGTTGAACATCTGAGGATTGTTTTAGAGACGTTGAGGAGAAATGAACTCTTTGCTAAGTATAGCAAGTGTGGCTTCTGGATGAAGAAGGTTAACTTCCTTAGTCATGTCATCTTAGCTAAAGAAATATCCGTAGACCCAGAGAAATTAGAGGCAGTATCCTATTGGAGGCAGCCTAAGACTATGACAAAAACCAGAAGTTTCTTAGGTTTGGTTTGATATTATCGCAGGTTCATCCAATATTTTTTGAAATTGGCAGGAGCTATTACTAAGTTAACTAGAAAGGGAGAAAATTTTTTTTGGGATGATAAGTGCGAACCATTATTCCAAGAATTGAATAAGAGGTTAACTTCAACACCTATCTTAATCACACCTATTCACGCTGTGAAGTATGTCCTATATACTAATGCTTCATAAAATTGATTGGGCACTATATTGATGCAAGACAGGAAGGTAATAGCTTATGTTTCACCTTAGTTGAAGATCCATGAACAAAATTACCCCATATATGTTCTAGAATTAGTGGGAATTGTTTCTACATTAAAGATCTGGAGACATTATCTCTATGAGGAGAGTTTTGATTTATTCTCTAATCATAAGAACTTGAAGTATATTTATACCTAGAAGGAATTGAACTGTTGACAATGGAGGTGGATAGAATTCCTAAAAGATTATGACTTTCAACTACACTATCATCCATGGAATGGTGGTCGATGCTCTTAGTAGAAAATTTAGTTACAACGATGAAGAAAAGGGTCAAATGTATGAGTTGATCAGTGACTATGACTTGGATATAACTTCAGACAAGGACCAAGTTTATCTATACGCAATGACTTGCCCACCAGATCTCCTACATTAGATAAGAGATGAACAAAAGGCAGATAAATTGATTACTGATTTAGTTGAGGGTGTCAAGCTAAGGAAGCACACAAATTTTTAGAATTAATGTAGAGCGTATTCTAAGACTTGGGGTTAGGGTTTGTATTCCTGAGAGTGGCCAGAGCAAAAGAATCATCTTTGATGAGGTTCATTAGACAAAGTACACTATGCATCCAATAGGAGATAAGATGTACCAAAATCTTAGAAAGGTGTATTGGTGGAGAGGCATGAAGAGGGACATTACCAAGTATGTCTCTAAATGTTTGACTTGTCAACAGGTAAAGGCATAACATAGAAGATCCTCAGGGATGTTGCAACCGCTTCTAGTTTTCTAGTGGAAGTAGGACAATATTGCAATGGATTTTGTCAGTAACTTACCCAGGAACCAGAAGGGAGAAGACATAGTATGGATAATTGTAGATCATTTCACGAAGGTAGCTCATTTCCTACCCATTCAATCTACAAATTTAATTGGAAAGCTTGGAGAGCTATATGTTAAGGAGATAGTAAGGCTACACGGTGTACCTAAAACCATTGTTTTTGACAGAGATTCCAGATTCACATTTCAGTTCTGGTAAAGCCCATAGAAGGAACTTAGCAGTAGACTCACTATGAGTATTATGTTCCATCCTCAAATAGATTGGCTGTCTGAAAGGGTTATACAGATGTTGGAAGACATGTTGAGAGCATGTGTCCTTGATTTCAAGGGCAAATAGAGCAAATACTTACACTTGGCAGAGTTCGCCTATAATAATAGTTATCAAATGAGCATACGAATGGCTTCATATGAAGCATTCTATGGTCGACCCTGCAGATCACCATCATGTTGGATAGATTTGGAGGATCAGGTACTCACTGGGCTAGAGATGGTAGAAGAGATGAACACATACGTGAAACAAATTCAAAAAAAATTGACTATGACTCACAGTAGGCAGAAAAGCTATGCAGACAAGAAAAGAAAACCTTTAGAATTCCAAGTAGGTGACAAAGTTTTCTTGAGGATCAACCATCAAAAAAGGATCAAGCGTTTTGGAATCAAGGAAAAACTATCACCAAGATTCATAGGTCTGTTCGAGATACATAAACGGGTTGGTGAATGTGCCTATGAACTAGAGTTGCCTAACAGAATGTCCTCGATCCACAATGTATTCCATATATCGATGCTTTAGAAATACGAACCCGACCCCTCTCACATCATACACAGGGAGGAGGTTGATATCAGGGATAATGCAACATATGAGAAACCAGCAATCCGAATATTGGATCGTAAGGTGCAAAGTCTCAAGACCAAGGGCATTCCTTTGGTCAAGGTACTGTGGAAACATCATGATCTGAAAGAGGCACCCTGGGAGTTAGAAAGTGAGATGCAGACAAAGTATCTAGATCTCTTCACAAGAAACATCTAATATAACAACATCATCCTGGTAACTCACTCTTTTAAATTTCAAGGACAAAATTGTAATACCCCAAAAATTTTATAAAAATTTTGGTAAATTTAAATAAAAATAATTTAAGCACAATAGACCTTGAAAAACTCATGAAAACACGGTTTAAGGGATGTTTAATCAATGTACAAAAAAATCAGCAAACCGGAGTGAAGCACAAAATTCTGCATAGTAACCATCCATTGATTAATGCGGTCATTCATAGAATTATCGTGATAATTAGACTAAAACCTAGAAAAAAAAATCAAAATCACAATGTCCTAGTTACCGCGATCATTCGTGTGATTATAGTGATAATTCGACTAAAACATGGAAAACTAGGGTTCTAGTTACTGCAGTAATCCTTCGAGTTACCACGATAATACATGAATTATATAAGTATGAACAGTGCGTCAAAAAACCTTAATCGTCATTGTAACCCTACAATCACACACCAACTCCCGAGGATTAATACTAGCTGCCAATAATCGAGTTTTCTTCCCTTCTCTACCATTCTAGATTAGTTTCTATTCATTCAAACCCCTCTCTACTAGTTTGTGAGTTTAGATCTGTGAAGAGCAAACTCCACCAAGAAGAAGATCCAAGGAGGTGTTGTTCCAAACGTCTTGTACTCAGTAAAATCACAAAATCCACTTGAAATCTTGGGTTTTTATCATTGTAAATCATTTTCTTAAGCATAAACTTGTTTTCCTTGAAGCCTAAGTGATTTAAGGGTTGTAAAACTATGTTTTGGTGAGAAAGAATGAGGAAACGTGGAGAGCCCTAAGGTATAAAGACTTCTTTTAGTTTGATGTGTGTTTTAAGCTTAATGTGCATGTAGTTGAGTGTTAAACACATGGGAAAACATGAGCGAGACAATGCACACGAAAGCATTGAACACACAAACCCACTAGTTGTTGTGGTAACTGATCATTGGCCATGGTAATTAGAGTAAAGAAATTGTAAGATGTGTATACCTTAGGATATCAATATTAGTAAAAAATTACATTATGATTTAAGAGACCTTGTGAATGTTTTAAACTCATGTAATGTGGTTTTGAATCTCTTAGATTGAAAGACAATGCTAATACAGTTCGAAACAAAGGCCCAAGGGAACGAGAGAAAAGGTGGAAGTCATTACATTGCTCCCTAGTATTATTTGAATTTTAATACTAATTATGTGGTATATTTACATTGTTTGAATGCCTAGAAGCATGCTAGGAAGGATGTTGTTTACATAAATTGTCAATAGCATGGATCCATGAATCCTAGATTTGACATGAATTATATGTCCATGTTTGGTGTTTACAATTTTTTTATAACATGAGATGATTATTGTTTTCTGTATATTTCTATGAGATGATCAGCATGATTACCTTATTGTACAATGATGTGTTATACATGAGGAAATGATATTTATGCTTGTTACGAGATGTTTGTGGACATTCAAATAAAGATAAATTAAGAGTTCTTTTGTTCGATTGTTAGCTTAGACTAGGGGTATGGCCCTCAAAATTGGTTTGTAAATTATTAATTTGTCTTTATTGTTTAGACTTCGGCCACATAGGCCATGTTCAGATATTTCAGTTGAAAACTTGTTCCACATTTATTTAAATTTAAATGTAGAAGTTAATAATTTAACTATTGATGATTGTTGCATGTTATCCATGTGTTATTCATTGGTAAGTCCACGAGTTTCATTATTTATTTATATGAGGTATGGTACGTCCAAATGATGTTTAACAAGAATTGAATGTGAGAATAGTAACATCCTAGTTCTCGACAGATGATATTTGTGCTAAAATTTAATGGTGTGTCTCTCCATGCATGATAAACGTGATAGAAACGAAGAATTGAGAACTGGCGTGTTATATTAACACCCTGTAAGATACCTTTTTTAGTCACATTACCACAGTAATTGTTCACAATAATTCGAGTGAGACACAAATCCACAAATCAGGAGATATATCAAATACTGTCATATTTTGCACTACCATGGTAGTGTTACTGTTCTTCAATGGTTTTCATTCATTATAGTGGTAGTGTATCGCAGTAATACATTCAACCTAGAAATGTATATTTTGGTTATAGTAGTCACTTATTGCAGTAATGTATTTTTGCTTGTGTGTTACCATGGTAATGCATTTGCCCAAATTTTGCTCCACTAATTATATCAGTCAACTTCCACAATAACGTTTCTCTGCTGTTGACTACTGCGTTAGTGGCTTTATTGGGTTTTGGCTTGCCTTGGCTACAACAATAATGTATAGGGTAGTGTTTTCTTTGTTTCTTCTTTTTTTCATGTGTTGATTAGCGTGGTAATGTGTTTCCCTACCATGGTAGTACGTTGATTTGTGCATTTTGGGTGATTTTCCAACATCAAGCCTTTGTGTACTCATCCTGGACCTACATAAACACTTAGGAACCTTCTCTACCATTAAATCACAATGATAAAAGTGTGAAATCACATTGAAACTCTCCTAATAATGTATATGATATGCAAATGCGTCTATTATTGCTCAAATGCAAATATGGATGCAAATGTATCCTAATTCCCACTCAAATCATGAAAAACATGTATAAAATGCATGTAATATAGTAAGTATGCTATACAACTAATAGCTTGCTCATTAAATAGCATTCAATATATGTGTTAAGTAAGCTCTTTTATAGGTCACTCATGTTTATTTTGATGTACTCGTGGCACTTGCTGTGCCTATAAAATTAATTCTAATGAATGTATATATAACTTTTGAATGTACAAACTTGAGTTATAGTCTTCTGCTATATGCAACGTTTGCAATATATACTGAAGTTGCATGAATAATGAATGCATTGAGGATGAGTCTTCAAGGCAGTTGAGCGGGTAGATGGAGTGGTTTACGAGTCAGGTTGTTGTGTTGGTCAAGTTACCAGAGGGGTTTCAACAAGCCACGATACCATTAACTCAAAATTGGAGAGGCCCACGTTCCAAAAATTATTTCTCACACACAACATGTGTAACACCCCAATTTTTGGTACTTTGTTTTTATCACATTTGTCATGCATGGAGAGACACGCTATAAAATGTCGGCACACATGTCATCTACCGAGAATTAGGACGTTACTTTTCTCACATTCAGTTCTCATTAAACATCATTTGGACATACCATAACTCACATAAAAGATCAAACCCTTGGACTCACCAAGGAGTAACACATAAAAAATATACAATGATCATCAATAATTAAATTATTGTCTTGTACATTTTAAATTCAAATAAACATGGAATGAGTTTCCAACTGAAATCACTGAACATAGCCTATGTGGCCAAAGTCTAAACCATAAAGACAATTAATAATTTAAAACTAGTTTGGAGGGCCATACACCCAGTTTAAACCCACTACACAACAAAAATAACTCTGATAACAACTTCAATAGTGAGATTTGCAGCTACTATAGTACTCTATAGTATTATCAACATGAATCGCCTCAAAGATGACCTGAAATGGAAGGGTGGGATCATACACAATACATCCATAATATTATTCAAATCAAATATCAAGCATGCAAACATTTGACATACATTAGGCATTTCAAACATTCAGTTATTTATCAATTGTTAATTTGGATCGAATGGCTTAACCCCCCGTGTTCTCTTATCATTATTGTATCAAAGGAAAAAAAATGTATTATATGCCAAATTCCAATGGGACAAAGGGCACACCCATTACCCAACCTGGGAACTAAGGTCATACCCATCGCTCCATCACCAAAGAACTAGGGGCACACCCATTGTTCTATCATGTAAATTAGGGGCTAACCCATTATTTCATTTGAGAACATCCACAGTGATCCCCCGAAGACCACTGCATCAATACGTGGTTCGAATCTTAAGTTATCTTCGATTGAGATCATACAATCAATTATTTCATTCTAGTAAGCATGAAAAATAGAACATGTAATATCATTCAAATAAATTGAACATGTTAATCATTTCATATCTCATAACATGTGTAACACACCAGGTCCCACTACGTGACAATATTATCCTCACTTAGCCACTGACACATCGTGAGGGTTTTATTCCTGAAGAGACTCGAACTCGAGCCACCCCCAAAAAGCTTTGGCACTAGTGAACACCCGCATATGCACTCATAGCCCAGTCTCAACTTTGAGGTCCAGCCGATTTGAGATTATTACAATCCACCCCCCTTTGAGGCCATCTCATCCTTGAGATGCACACCCATTACACTCAGAAGCGACTCTAATACTATTTTGTAACACACTGGGTCCCACTACGTGACGATATTGACCCCACTTAGCAATAGACACACCATCGGGGTTTTGTTCTTGGAGAGACTCGAACTCAAGCCACCTCCAAAAGGCTTCGGCACTAGTGAACACACGCGTCTGCATTCATAGCCCAATCTCAACTTTAAGGTCCAGTCGATGTGGGATTATTACAATGTTCTAGAAATCCCATCTACCCCAACCCCCTAGAGACAGGTTTAAGCTCAACCACAAGGCGGGTTGGGTCTAACGTTACATTTACAAGCACACGACTTACATCACCTTCTATTTTTTTCAAGTCTTATTATTTCTCAATGAGCACACAACCCAAATAATTTAATTCTAATTTAATAAGACTACTACAAGAGAGATAAAAGAAAAACTTCAATCTTTATTTATTGAATAAAATAAAGGGATACATGCTTGAAATTTAAATAATGAAAAGGAGAGTATATAACTCTAAAATTTAAAAGTAAAATTTAGCGGAAGTCTTTATTCAAAATTTAGGCAATATGCCCTTACATAGAAACTTTCTAAAAATATAGTTTATAATCCCTTAGCAAGCTTGATCATGTATTTCAAATTCCTAAAAAATAAAAGGAAGGGGTGAGCACATACCCTAGTGGATCATTCATCAAACTACTGATTCACTAGTTCAAATCAAAAGTACATCCAATTTTAATCACTTGCAAGCATTAAGCATTTCAAACAATATCTAGTTAGTGTTGTATCTTTGACCAAAAGGGATTTTTAATCCCTTGACGTTCTTCATTAAAATCTCCTATTCTAGGATGGAATGATAATTCATCTTGTCACATTTCATTGCAAATAAGGATCACATGTCCACATTCCAAGTATTTTAAAACACATCCACGCTTAGTGATGTTACTCATATACACTAAGTATATACAAAAAACACCCATAGCATCACTTAGACTACTATGATGGTACGTGGTTGTTATCTTCACTTTCTCATATTTAATTTCAAATAAATATGAAACAAGATCATAATAATTAATATCAGAATTTAAATAATCAAGAGAACATGGAAACATAGATGGCATGCCTAAAAATTAAAAAATAAGCCTAAGCATGGTTTCTAAGCATGTTATGCTATCATGTATGAATTAAAATATGAAACATGTTAAATTGAAAATAAAACTTCATCAAACATGCTTCAAACAAAAATATAAACATGCTGAAATCTAAAAACAAACATAAATATACTAAAAACTTGAAGTAGTAAAGAAGGAGTTCTAGAAATTCCCTCTACTTTAGTAGTGGTTCCTTCAAAAATTTTAGCAAAGCTTCCCCCCAACATTTAGCACTTTCACACACTAGCAAAATTACTTAAAAATAACTCGCTACAAGACTAAAATTAGAACTTCTCACACAAGAGAGAAAAGAGAAGTGAGAAGAGGTGCCAAGAAGAGGGCAAGAACAAGCAAAGAAGGAAGTATCAACTCCTTGCTTTGGGATGAGATTAATGTGAGCAAGAAGGGGTATTTATAGGTGTTCATGAGCACAAGGGGGGCATCTAGGGCAGCTCACCACATTTGGGCATGTTTCCAAACTCATAAGGGGATGGGTTGGGTGAGAAAGGCAAGTGTGCTCATGGTTAGCAAGTAGGACCACTAAGGCTTCTAATCCAAGTGTGAGCAAAATCTTTGAACCTTATTTATTTCTTTTACGTGTGTGAACACAATTAAAGGTTTAGAATACATTCTAATCTCTCTTGGACGTCCTCTATTAGTGGGAAAACATTCTAATATGTTGTGATTCATAAAATCAAATAAGTTTCTAATATGGGCACACAAAAACAAAGCTTTGGAATGTTTCTTATTTTCTTTGGATTCTCTCCCTTCTTGGCTACACATGTGAGCATGAGGCAAGTTTTTATTTTCTGAATTTTTCCTAGGTGAAAGAATCTTTCTATATCTCTTTAAATTAACCACTCTCATTAAACTTCTATTTTGGGTTTGTCACATGTGTGCCCACACACACACTTATGAGACATTTTATATGTAACCTTAGTATACATGATCATTTATCTTGGCACATGGAATCATTCTTCATGATTTCTATAGGTATGTAAATACTTGATCATTTAGATGGCACATGGGATTGTTCTTCATGGTTTCAAATAATCGAAACGTCCCATGGAGCTTAGGGTAGGTTAGGGTGCACATGATCATGGTGTTCCACCCATGTGACTTGCACATGTTAAGGGTGGCCATGACTTCATGGGTTCACAAAAATTAATATCTTCTTATTTACATGAAAATATGATTTATAACCTATAGTTTTGGAATTACATGAACCTAATGCACATTTTATGGTATGGTTTGGCTTAAGGTGATTTTCCCTCAAAAACTTTCCTTATTTTAGACCCACTGAGGTTACTTGGCAAATGAAAATCCAAGTATTGGCCAATTGTTCTGATTTTTGGATGTCATTCATTTTGTTAGTTCATGTCATTTCATTTCATTTTGAGTCATTTCGATCCTTCGAAGTACCCTAAATGACAATTCTTTTTAATTTAGACCCCTTGAAGGGCATTTGGCAAATGAAAACCTTAACCACGACCAATTGTTCTAATTTTTGGATATATCATTCATTTTGTTATTTCATGCTATTCCATTTTATTTTGGGTCATTTTGATCCCGTGAAGTACCGTAAATGACAATTCTTTCTAATTTGGACTCCATGAAGGGAGTTTGGCAAATGAAAACCTTAACCTTGACCAATTATTCTAATTTTTTGATATGTTGTCCCCTTAATTGGTTCATGTCACCTTACTTCATTTCAAGTTGTTTTGTGTCCCTAAGTGGCACTAAATGAGAGATTCAGAAACCAGCCAAATTTAGCCCCGAAATGAGCTCAATTTCATTTACACCCAAATTTCATTAAATAAATGATAAATTCCATTTAATTGAATATAGAGGATTTAGGGTATTACAATATGAAAATATGTAATTACCCAGCATGGATACATACATCATGTTATACATCATTCATATTAACACAAGAGCTTATGTTATCCAATCAAGGTCAAGACATACCCTAGCATGCTTCTAGACATTTAGAATAAAGTAAACACACTTCATGTTTAACAATTAAAACTTAAATAAGATTAGGGAGCAAGGTAATCACTTCCACCTCTTATCGCTCTTCACGTTCTAATTCACACCTAAATGGTTATAAATTCTCAACCTAATGGTTTAACATGCACATTCGCATCAGTATAAATGTTCTCACTATTTTTTAACTCCTAAAATTTCTACTAAGCGATCTACATGTTGTTTGATACACAAATAGGTTATACCTGTTTAAATATTGTAGTGGTTACAATTTCATGCACAAAAATTTGATAAACTACTTGTTCATCATGTTACTACGATAATCTCCATGTTACACAGTAAATCAAGGTTATTCTTGCAGTGTGTTATGTGCAACACTATAACAGTCATAAGGTATTCCGGGAAATCTCATTCCAGTGCATTTCCCATTTCTCTCATAACTAAAACTTTAATATACCAAGTTTACGATTTAAAGATAACTATTTCAATGGTTAGAAATTACTTTATACATCCTCGTTAATCGTTCTGTCTTCGACAACCCCTTTTGGATCACTTTCGCGCCCTCTGTGCATGTTATACTAGAAAGAGTGATTATCACAAAAGAGACATTAATTAGTTGTTAAACAATTGTGTTAGTCTCAAACACACCAAATACGCAATATAACAAACAACAGAGCGTTATACCTTTGAGTCGATTAATCTTCTTCTCTATCCATTCTTGCGTTCACAAATGTCTCATACCTCAATCATGCCCTAACGATTGAATAGTTTGGTCATGCCCTAAAGATTAAAGAGTTTGCTAGAACTAGTTTCAGTTCTGTCTCTACATAATAACAAAATAAGACAAAATCGTTTTTTACCTAATGACACACTCAGCACATATCTTACTTCCCTTGAATCAGATTGCAGTCCCAATTTGCATCTCTACCGCATTGTTTTTTGACAAGCAAACCAAGTATGTGTATCTAAGAAGAAGAAGTAGATGATAAAGGTGGTTAGGGTTTCGGTGAACAAGGTTTCACTGAGCAATTGCAGAAGCGAAGCGGCTAGGTTTTCTTGTGAACACAAGGGTGAGCAAAATACGACGAGAATGGAGATTAGGGTTTCTGCAAGCATTGTAATATATATAGTTGCGTTAGGGAAGCAGGATTTGCCCACTTCTATTTTGGGATATTGATTGTAGGACCATGGTCACTGCTTTGAGGACCGCATTCTTTGGCATGTCTTAATCGCAAGACTGCAGTAGAGGGATCGCAGTCTTGACGAAAGACATTTTAATGAATTCTAGAATGCAAGACAGCGATCCTCTTCCCTAGGACCGTGGTTCTGCAATTTGGTTCCTCCAAATCGCAAGACTGTTGTCCTTGTGCAGAACAAATATATATATATATATTTGTTTTGTTTTTCCTGAGTTGGGCTATTACAATCTACCTCCCTTAAGAAAATTTCGTTCTCAAAATTTAAAAGGATTACATACATGAATAATGCCCTTTGGTCAACTACTCTTGGTAAAAAGTTCTGGATACTTTTTCATCATTTCAGTTTCTAACTCCTAGGTCATGGTGTCTCCACAAAACCTAGACTAGTAGGATGTCCTTAGTTTTTAGACCCTGCACTTTACGATCTAGTATTCTAATGGTTGGCTCTTCATAAGTGGCATTGTCCTGGAGATCGACTTCCTCCCAATGTATGATGTGAGAAGGGTCTAGTTCATATTTTTGCTGCATCGATGCATGAAGAACATTTTAGATCAAGGACATTCTATTTGGTAGATCCAGCTCATAGGCACACTCACCAACTCGTCTGATATTTTGAATGGACCGATGAACCTTGGTGATACTTTTCCTTTGATCCCAAAGTGTTTCATCCCTTTCTGAGAGTTGATCCTCAGGAACACTCTTTTACCCTCTTAGAACTCTAGAGGTTTTCTCCTCTTATCTGCATAGCTCTTCTTCCTACTCTGAGTTGTGGTTAACCCTTTTTGTATCAATTTCACCTGTTTGTTCATCTCTTGCACTAGGTCTGGCCCTATAAGTAAATAATCGTCAAAGTTTGCGCAGCATAATGGAGATCTGCTGGGTCTAACGTATAGAGCTTTATAAGGAGCAAATTTGATATTTGCTTGGTAACTATTATTAAAAGTGAATTCTGCTAAATGTAATTGTTTGCTCCAATTACCCTTAAAGTGAATGACACAGCTCTCAACATGTCTTCTAGTATCTATATAACTCCCTCAGACTATTCATCTGTCTGAGGGTGAAATGCAGTATTCATGGTGAGTCTACTGCCTAGTTTCTTCTGTAAGCTCTGTCAAAACTGAGAAGTGAATCTACAATCTCTATCTGACACAATGGTCTTAGGTACACCGTGTAACCTTATTATCTCCTTGATGTATAGTTCTCTGAACTTTTCTACCAAATCTGTAGATCGAATAGGTAGAAAATGAACTACCTTCGTTAGACGATCTACGACCACCCATACTATATCTTCACCCTTCTAATTTCTGGGTAGACTACTTACAAAATCCATTGTAATATTGTAACACCCCAACCACCGAGACATTCACTTGGACTTAACCACAAGGTGGGCTAGGGTCCAATTACAATTTACAAGTACACAACTTGTATCACATTCTATTTCAATCATCCCAAGTCTTACTAATTCACAATTAACACACCACCCAATTTATTTAATAAGACTATTAAATAAAGAGATAAAAGAAATACTCTAATGTTTATTTATTCAATAAAAATAAAGAAGTACATACTTTAATTTAAAATAATAAAAGAGTACATAACTCAAATTAAAAACTAAATTCAATAGAAGTCTTAATTTAAACAATCAAAATTTGGGCAACATGCCCTTACGTATAAATTTTCAAATTCAAAACCTTATCTAATTTTGGTAGTCTTCAGGATTCAATTTTCTAAAAAATATGAGAGGAAAGGGTGAGCACATAGCCTAGTAGATCATTCCATAAACAACTAAATTACTAATTCAAATCAAAAGCACATCCAAATTCAAATACTTAAAAACAATTAAGCGATTCAAACAACATCTTTGGTTATTTTTGACATTAAGACTGAAAGGGGTTCTCATCCCTTGATTTTCTTATCAAAGCACTGTGATACCTCGAAAATTTACAAATGTGTCCACGTCACGATAAAATGTCTTTATTTAAACGTAAGCATAGACTATAGTTTGAAAAATTAAATGAAATATTAAATGATGCAACTATTAGTGGATAAAAAAAAAAAAGAAAACTTGTTTTGCAAGTTTTAGGGCCAAAATTGACTGAAAGGAATGAAATGTCGGCAACCATGATTTAAGGCGTGATTTCGGATCTAGAAATTGGTATTTGATTCTTTTGTGTGTTGCTGGTGAAGAAACAAAATGAAAAGAGAGATTTGGTGCTCTGATTTTGGGCGAACAACAAATTGACTTGGGGGCTTCAATTTTTGGAATTTGGTTGACGATTGAATTAATTTGGGTATTGATATTCACAGTTGAGCATGATTTTAGATATGAATAATTTCAGATCTGAAATTGTGGGTCGCTGGTGCGTCTTCTTTTGATAAAGAAGATGAACTACAAATCTGGTGCCTTGATTCATAAAAAAAAAAAAAAAAGTTGTTGATTGTGTGCTTGTTCTGGCCATGACAACATGAGGAAGAAGAGATCAGCAAGTTCAAATCACGTTGGATCTACACACAACCAGCCACGATATGGCTTGTCCAAACACCGCCTGATCTACCCCTCTCCACCATCAAAACCCATTGTTGCAAGCTTAATCACATTGAATCTTGGTTGCTGGTTGTAGATCCAAGTTGTAGCTCGTTGGATTTGCAAAACCAGCCATCAAGATACCCCAAAACACACTGGATCTAGCTTGTGTTGCACCCAACAACCACCGTTTCCCCTCAAAGCTCGCCGGATCCACTCGCTGTCTGGCCATGGTGCATTTTGTTGTAGTCCGTGTTGGTGCATCTTCAGATTGCTGCGATTTGGGCGATGAAGAAAAGAAGATGCAGGCTGTTGCATCTCGCACGAAGAAGAATATCGGCGTGCTCTGTTGTGAAATGGAAAGGGGACACTAGATCTGCTGCTGCTGCAATCGGTGATGAAGAAGGTTGCTGGTGCAGTCCGTGAGGATGAAGCCTTGCTGCTGCCGGACGAAATGAAGAGGAGAAGCTACAATGTATTGTTGCATGAGGAAAATGACAGAGATCTGTTTGATTTGTGCTTACCCAATGATGGCGATTCGGATGTGAAGAACAACGCCCTCACTTGTGCGTTCTGCTTGTGCAAAGAAAAAGACGGACTGAAGAAGAACTAGAAGAAGCCAGTGTGATTGTGGTGTTTTAGAGCATCATCAAAATAGAGAAGAAGAGAAGAAGTTGCTAGAACAAAGAAGGAAGCAACTATGATGTGATCCGTGAAGGAGAGGAACGAAGAACAGAGCTGTAACACCCCAACCCCCGTATCATTAAGCATTGGACGTATCCACCATTTTTTTTTCTTGACAGTGGACTAAACCAAACGGCGGGCCGGGCCGGTGTTGCATTACAAGTGATGTACACTTGACTTTCTATTTCAGTCATTTCATGCCTTGATCGTATTTAACCATGCATAACTTAAAATTAAGAATTTAATAAGGCAATAGTATAAGAAATAACTAAAATTCAAAAACTCAATAATTAAATAAAACTGAGTACATAATATTACAGCGGAAGTCTTAAAACTTGGGCAACATGCCCTTACATAAAAATTAGAAACTTTTTAAATAAGAAGAACCTAACTAATATTCATGGTTTTCATGTACTTTAATTCCCTGAAAAATAAAAGGAAGG
>JAJIYU010000819.1:0-43056 GCA_030144865.1 Tinospora cordifolia | reverse complement strand
TCATAATTACACAACATGATAAATCATTTCAAATTAACAATTGTTTTCATCTTAAGGGAGAAAACAACTCAAGGAACCACCCAAGACCATGAGCACACTCAAATAAACCTCCTTGACATAAGTTTATTCCAGCTAACCATCGGCTCTAATGTACCACTTATTAGAACGAAAATCTTAACTTATATTTTATATGATGAATATACTCATATTTGATAGAAGACTGTTAATCTTCTCCATATATATATATATGTCACAAATCTTTGCCTTTTACATAAATGGATTTCATCAGGTAATTCATTTTAGATTAACTATTGGTATCATCTTGAGGATCCGTTTGCAACATCCATGAGTACAGTTGCGTACTCCAACTTGACCTAGCTAGTATAACAAGGTGGAGTTTTGTAGTGCATATGTATCTTGAAATATCAGCTATTCTTATATTAAACATAGGCAAATTAATCAAATATTTGTTGGGATCTCAGTTTTATAAGTACCAGGGACCTTTAGGGGTGGCAATTCGTGTCATAAAGTCATAAAAGGATTATGTCTTGAACGGATCGTATCACATATATTGTGAATGGGTCATGTTGTAAATGGATTTTATCGTAACTGTGTTTATAATCGTGTACCTGTATATGACTTATTAACTTTTTACAATCAATTTTTAAAATAACTTTTTTATAATAATAATAATAATAATTTAAAATAAATTAATTTTTTTAAAATTATATTTAAAAAATAATAAAAATTTATATTATTAACAAATTAATAAATATACTAATTTTAAATTAACTTGTTTATAAGTTGTTTCTTAACTTATCCATGATTATGTTAAAAGTGTTATTTTCGGGCTTATTAGATTAACTTATTTATGACTTGATTTACTCTTGTTTAATTGTATTTGATCTGTTTTGAGTCAAACTCGTTTATACTAAACTCAAACCTATTAATGTCGTATCGTGTTCGAGTCGGGTTATTGTGTCGTGTTATAAATTACCACCCCTAGGGATCTTTTAGAATAAAAACTCATGCCTAAGATTATGAGATAGTTAAGTTGAAGAAAATATCAATACTAGCTAGTAAAGATCTAGACTAATTAATAAGTGATATTAACGTTGATCATTTGGCTGATATACACATTGTCAATTAGAGTATAGCATGTGAATGTGCTTATGGTCATATAGATGGCCCTTGCTCTAGTATTTTCTTTCTCGTTTTATGTTTTATCTCTTCTTGCTAGAGAAGAAAGAGATAATATATAAACTTACTGAAGGATGGTTTTCCTTCCATGTGTTAAACCAACTCAATTCAGTGATATTCTTGTACACCGACATAAAAATTTATTTTTATATACAGAAAATATATACCAAGAATATCTTTTGATTTTGCAAACAAGTAAAACCTTTTGTTGTTAATTGACTTATTTGTTTAGAATTCATACTTTATTTATTTATTATGTGGTTAGCTTTTCTAAATATATATATCATTTTCTGTATCTAAATCTTTAGAAATAAGAAAATAGATATTTATTATATTGTTTATTTTTAGAAATATTAAAAAGAATGAAATAAATAAAAATAAAAATAAATACGTGTTTTTTGTATTTCTAAGTTCTTAGATAAAAACTATATCTAATTTAAAAATATGCAGCCTAAATAAATAACTATTGTTTGTTCGATCCCTACCCTCTTGTGGGGTAGAGAGATACCATCACTAAATGCTCTAAGCAGCTGGGGGTCATTCATTTAAGTTATAATTATACCTTTTTCATTAAAAATTAAAATTAAATAAAAATATTAATTCATTCATTAATTAAAATGATAGTTTTAGATTTTATACTTTATCTCTTTAACAACGAGCATATTTAAGATATCCATAGTCTTTATCATTAAAGGTCCATTCCTAAAGCTTCTGTTGATATTCTCCCCTTTTCACTTTCTATTTTTAATCCTCACCATGCCCTTACCAAGCCTGCACACCATCTTCACAAACTAAAGTGGGTGCCAAGATCCAAATTCAAATTTTTTCTAAAAATTCATATTTTTAAAATAAAATAACGAGATTGTTAGATTTTATATGTTGAAGAATTATATGCATGGCCTTAAATTAATATATAAAAAGATATACAACATCAGGGCACATGCTCATTTGTTTTATAAAGCTATGCATTAAAACATGTTCAAAAGTTGAGAATATATATTTGGGGGGACTTGCATATCACAATTAATTATATATTGCGGTATAAGAAATTAAATACACTATTATCTTCTTATTCCTTGGAAACAATTTTCTATTGACATGATCAACACATAGACGTACAAAGTCACTTAGTACAGAAAGCTTATTGAATGAAGGAAAGAACAGATTGACAAGTTTGGTATTCATGCATATATTATTAAAAGAAAAAAAAAAGGAAAAGATAGGAATATTGTCCCTCTTTACCTGAGAACTCAACCTCAGTGTATAATCGACATTGAAGTAAAGTATATCTTCCCATATATAATACCCTCTTCCAAGCTCTCCAAGCTTTTTATATCGACAAGCCATTGCCTTGATTTCCATGGCTGAACAAAATCTGCAGGAAAATCTCATCAAAGCTGCCATTAATTATCTTACAGATAATAAAAACGGGGCAAATGTTGATGATCGTGATCAGCAAACTTCTGACAGTGGCATGCTTCAAGGGATCATTAAAGCTGTGATTCAAGGAGCGATTGAGACGATTAAAGAACCTGTAGCAGATGACATTGCAGTGCCGCCGGCAATAGTGCCAACTTCGCCTAGTGTCGAGGAGAAGAAGAGAAGAAAGAAAAAGTCTGGAGGTGATAAGAATATTGAAAATATGGGTGATGATGATAATCGAGTTATGGCAACCAAGTCGTCAAAGAAGGATGACAGAATTGAAGAGAAAAAGAAGATAAAGAAGGATGGTGCAAAGAAAGAATACAAGAAGAAAAATCAGAAAACTAAGAACACTAGGAAAGAAGATGGTCGCAACACTAGCAGCAGTAGTAGCAGTAGTAGCAGTCATAGCAGCGATGAAAGCGAAGATGATTCAATTCAAGAACAAAAGGTAATTAAATAAATAATCATTTTTTAAATAATTTCTTGGAAATATTAATTTTTCATATACACGAATGTCAAAAATATCTCATTAATGCACCATTGGATGTTCTTGAGTTACACATTTCATTAATGCATCATTGGATATTCGTTTAATAGTTTTAATTATATCATGATAGTTGATATTTAAAATGAGGTTTATAGAATGCAAATATAGCACTAGATACTCTTTATTTGTTTATTTATTTATTAAGTTAACAAAAGAAAACAAAGCTAATTAAACTGTAATTGAATAAGATTTAAGAACTGCTATAAAGACTTTTAAAGTGACTCTTAAGCTAACTTCCATCACACAAATCTCTTGAAAGATTATATTATTATGTAGATATTTCATTATTTGGAAATCCTAAAATGGCACGCACGAAAATATACACCTAAAACTATTCTTATGCTAATGTAGCGACTAATTAGAGGTAGCTTTCTTTTCTTTTTCACTATATGAAAATGATGATGTGGTGATTTTCAACAGTAACCTGGCCATGATTTTTAATTAACTTGTTTTAGCATTCCCCTTTTGTTTTAAGTGTATATGTTTTGGGTTCATTCAAATTTTGCCTAAACACCAATCTCATTAAAAAAAAAAAAAAAAAAAAAAAAAACCTCTTATTTCAAATCCAAGCAAACTCAATAACTTTGGGTTGGATTTCAAAATCTCATCATTTCTTAATATATGTAAGAATTATTAAGATACTTTTTTTCACATTATTTGCGTAGTAAAATTTTAGTTGATCTTATTATGGTAAGTTCATATGATGAAAATAATGAATAGAATAATAGATTGGCTTAGGCTAGTTATGAAATCTTGATTCAAGTTAAAACGACGTTGAACTAAAATTTGTAAATTTGTAGAAGAAAGTAGACGCAAGGACTAGTGACCTTTTATAATATATCCATCGCCCAAGCAGCAGACATAAGTCCTACTAGCCTTGTTAGGTGATGACTAGTTACATCAAATTTTTGGATTATCCCCGTCAAACAAGAAGCTAGGAGTTTAGCTACATTGACTTCGACATGAAGAAAAAAAAAAAAAAAGCATGACGAAGATAAAGTCATGGTTGGACATTATACCTGATCACATGATCACGAAATCCACATTTATATATGCTAACATATCTAGGCATAAAGAAAAGGATTGGTAGCAAAAGTGCTAACACTAGTATTGTCACACCAAAGAATGAGGAAAAAAACTAGTTGAGAGTAAGAGTTATCAATTGAACCATATACAACATTAGTAGCCACATGAGTGAGGTTTATGCATTTAGATTCTATACTAGATCAAGCCACCACCAATTAGATCTTAGATCGCCTTGATACAAGAGTGTTGCCAAAACAAACATTGCAACTCTTAACGAACTTCTTGTCATCTGTAACGCCCAGCCTCCCCCCTGTGGTTCAATTGGTTCTGATTCGGATGACACAATTACCGTAATGCCCTCGAACATAATTAGTATCTGGCACGTTAACGTCACATACGAAATATAATATCAACATCACAACTACTCGAGAGGCGGGACATCACTTTATCTCTTTTTCGTTTTCTTTCTTTCTCAACTCTATAAGACATCCTGAATAAAAATACCTTGAAACTTTTTGATAAAATAAATTAATATCATTATTTGAAAATCAATTTCAATATTCAAGGAGTACAAGACCTATGAGTTTATTCAATAAAACAACTTTAATTTGAAAAGGGACCTAGAGCAACATGCCTAACTAAGACAAAACTATGAAACCAGAAAAGAAAATTCTGAATAATCCACATAGCTTCTAATAACTAATTTCCTAAAATGTTAGAAAGAAAGGGGTGAGCTCAAAGAGTCCAATGCATTATTCCAAATATTTAAGACTGAAATGAATCCACCTAAGTGCAACTAGAAAAGAAAACTCTAAATCATTATTTTAATCAAATAAAACATACATGTCAAACACTTTCATAGGCTAGATGATTCAAACAATTATTTACTTATCAGTTGACTTAAGATCGAAACAAATCCATCTAAGTGTTCCAAAATATAGGGAGTGAGATCAATCCAAATGCTCGAACGCTTCATTCGTGAAGTGGGGTTAATCCAAAAGCTCAGTTCTAAATCAAGAAAAAAAATAACCAGCAAGGGGACGGGTTGGAACAATCATAATAAAATCCACCACCCCCCTAGCATGTGGATGTTATCTTTATTAATCTTTCTTTAATGGCAAAATATGTCATAACATATTGAATCAAACATAAAATAGCATCATTCTGTCTTTGTCATCATTCTGCCTTTGTCATAGGCATGTTATTTGATCATTTATATAATACGGAGCATACATTCATCATACAACTCTAAGCATGCATATTAAAGGCATAACATGTACATTCAATTTAGAACATAGTCCTAGACTATGAGCAATGATGCATATATTATTTGAATCAAGATAATAATTCAAAACTTGGAAGTTATCTCGACCTTTAGCACTTAATTCCTTCATGTCCTTGTATTGCTATTCCAAGCCTTCTTGACCATTTACCTTTAAGGATTGAGAATCAATTCACTATTTCTAGTGCTTAATGTGTGTTTAATACTTTTAAACCATGTTCTAATGATTCCTTATCCTGTATGGTGTTTGATTGGGTAAGGATATCATTCTAGATGAGTCTAAATGTGTTCATGCTTCTGTGTACCATGGTAGAAGAAAGGAGTACTGTAGTAATCAGAACACATAAGTTAGAAACAAAAAGTGCAAAAACACTATCACGATAACTAGTGGAAAAGTTCAGATTTAGAGGAAAACAAAGGTAGTATGGCAGTAACCATGATCAGTACCACAGTAATCAACACAAAAAGAAAACTGTCATGCATGTTTCTCCCTTCCCTTGTTCTCTTATGACCTTGGCTTCCTACTATTTCAAACTCTAGACCATGAATTGAGACATAGATAGAGTCATTATACCTTCTTTGATTCATTGAATCCTTTGTTTGCTCCAAAAGAACTCCAAAAATAGGTTGTTGTGTGGGACAACTAGGGAGTGAAAAGGTGTCAAGAAGACAGCTAGGAAAGAAGACAGCTAGGAAAGAAGAAGAGAAAGGACTTTGCTTGCTTGAGTGGTGAGAATGGGATGTTCATGCTAGGTTTGTATAGAGTTCAATTAGGATGAGTTTAAAAAGTTTTGTGTTGTTTATTGGGTAGAATTTGAAACTCTTCATCTTTCTGTTTTGCTTGTTTATTGCACATAAGTATTAGTACATATATAATATCCCACATCGGTTTGACTCCAAGAGGATTCCTAGGCTAAATGTGTATTCGAAGGTGTTTCATTGTGTCGAGCGCTATTGGGAGACTCAGCTTCGAGTCTTTCCAAGAACAAAACCCTGCACCCAGTCAGTGGTGGCTAAGTGGGGACAATATTGTCAAGATGGGTCTGAGTTGTTACAAATGGTATCAAAGTCGCTCTGTGTGTACCGAAAGTATGAATCTCGAGGATGAGATTGCTCCCAAGGGGGGTGAATTTTAATATCTCACATCGGTCCGACTTTAGGGGAATTCTTAGGCTAAATGTCTACTCGAAGGTGTCTCATTGTGTCGAGCTTTTTTGGGAGACTTAGGTTAGAGTTTTGCCAAGAACAAAACCCTGCATCCAGTCAGTGGTGGCTAACGTAGGGACAATATCGTTACAGTGGGCCCGGGTTGTTACACCATACTTTTCCTAGTAGCCTTTGGTAACAATTTTTGGCTTTAAGCTTGCCAACTTTTTATTGTAAATTTAACTTAATCATGTAAACCTACTTGATTCCAATGATTTTTTTTGTCCCTTTGGAAGCTCAACTACCTCCCAATTTTCATTTATTTGGATCACATTAAGTTATTGATTTACTTTTTGTCTCTACTTTGCATGTTATAAAGCATCTTTGAAAATAATCATATCAACATCAGAAAATAGTGTAAAATTTGTTAAATCAATATCTAAGATAGACATCATTGATTCAAAAATATTAGAAATGCTTTTGAGTCATAACATAAAAACATGATGATGAAGATGGATCATTCATGTATAGCCACTATTGGGATCGCTGCCAATGTGTAGGGTCGCAATAGTAATACACGGTAAGATACTAGATACCGTCCTTAAGGAATAGTTTATGGCTAATAATTTCAAATCCCAATCTAATTTTATTGTTATCTTTATTAAGGCTTCTAGTCAAGGTTTGAATGCTTTAAACGAAAATTGGACTAAAAACAAACGACTGTTGGTTTTAAGACTATATCAATTAGGATTCTAGGATAGTAAAATAACATGTGATCCCCCTTAATTCTTATTTCAATGAATCTAATCATTGTTTCTAGAAGGTATGACACTTGAAACTAAAACCCTTTCTCAAGGAGCTTTAATAACTATTAATCTCTTTCCTAATATCCCCTCTCGAGGCGTACAGTTAACAAACTAATGTAACAAACACGGGTAGCACATGCAACCTACTATAAAATTAACAATCTCTCGGTCAATTAATCTTTCTAGGTTTATACTTTGATTATCCAATTGCTAAACCTCTCTCTCAAGTTAGTTCAACAATCTAAAATCAATTAATTTGTGGCTAGTAAATAAAAACATCAATCACACAAAGTATAAAATAAAACCTCGGAATAGACTAATCAAAATAATGACTCAAAGGTTCCTACAATTAAAATTACATCCTAAAAATAAAAATACTTAGCCGAACATCATGTAGAGATCACCAAACAAATATTTCAATGAATAGAAGATCATATTCTTATTGTGATCTCGTTCTTCATCTCTGTCTCCATTTTTCTTCTCTCCTTCAGCGTTGGTTGTCAACAGTAATAAGAACCCACACTAGAATAATAAAAAACCTAATACATGTTCCTATTTATATATGAGTCTCAAGGAACTCGTGAAACACACTTAATTAACCCTAAAACGTGACCCTAATTGCAATACCACAATACATGGACCGTAGTCATTTCACTGCAACAAAATTCAAATTTTTTCACACCTATTTTGCCAATTACTATCACACTACCACAGTGCCAATTCCTATTACCGTGGTAGTGCCACACAATTTTGCTTTCTTATTTATTTTGTAACATCGTTTTGTGTTCGATGAATGTGCCTCCTTGCTATTGGGTCGAATCCACTATTGGGCTTGTACTTGTGCAAACATTCACATGTTTGAGTCCACGATAATGACCATCTTCTGCTTTTGTTTGATCTTTTTTTCCTTTGTATTGGCCTGTCTATCTTCGCCCACTTAACTAGGACCTGCATGAACCACTGAAAACCTTTCTCAAGCATTATATCACAAGTATAAACACATAAAAACCTTGTTAAAATTTCTTAATTATGAATAAACATACACTACTAATGTAAATGATCTTGCGCCTAATTATATACAAATATGTCCTATTTCCAATAAAACTCATTCAAAACATATACTAAGTACATATAGTAATGTTATTGTGTAATGCAACTAAAAAATACCCCCAAACTTAAACTATTGTTCCACCCTAAACAATGACTCATTTCCAAAACTTAAACAACCATAACATATACAGTTAAGTTCATTTCGCTCATCATTGTAACCTTCATTTTTTATTCTTATAGTTTGCAATTCGTTGACACATGCCTAGGACCATTTTGGTTGTCTAGATTTTTAGTTCATCCTCCATTCGTCCTCAATTTCACCCTCTCATCTGTTGGCATCTCAATCCTCCTAGACCTTGTAAGTGAGTTGCAATTATCATCCCACTCATAGAAATCACAAACTTCTTTAATGCTCTCTTCTATCTATCCCCTACTCAGGTCAAACTATAGTCAGGATCAGTTTAGAAGAAGTATGACACACAATATATATAAAATAAAGGAAAAAATAACCTGAAATTGAAGAAGATTTTCTTTAATGAACACTTCCAAACTTAAACTGTGTCTTGTCCTCAAGAGTACAACTTCTCTATGATGCACACACATCTGGAGGACAATATGCTGAAACACAGGCATCTGTACAATACTCGCACTCTAAAAACATGCATAGAACAAAAATACGGCAAATATGATTAGTAGGTAATTCGCTAGTAAGGTAAACAATAAGAATAACATGAAGGGGCAAGAGTAATAGTAAGATCAATGAGCCCCTACTTTTTTTTAACTAAAATAAAATGCATGCATACTAGGAAATTAAATTAAACTATACCAAAAATAAAAGAAATTAAATTAAAAAGAATCAATGGGTTGCCTTTCACTAAGCACTTTGTTTAGCATTGTTAGTTCAACGTGGATACAAGTTATTTATAGACCATTGGCCTGGTTTTGTTGTTAAGCTTTTACTTTGGGCCTCCTTGCTTGGTGTTTGGTTTTCGCTTAAAGTTCCATGATGGATGATATGACTGCTTCATCGAAACCCAGAGTGGACATAAGGCATTAGTTGGTTCTCCTATGTCAAGACCATGCATCTGGCCTACTTGTAATGACTTCCCTTTATCTGAATTGATGTTTGTAGCTTTAACATCATGAGGACTGAGTTTTTCTCTCACTGCTTGAGTGCCAACTTGTACCACAGTAGTTTTTTGCATTCATGCTCTTCAGTTGGTTATTTTACGGATTGATATATGTTGAAAACAACATGGTTTTCATGACTCGCAAGGTGAGATATGCATTTAAAACATTTATGAGGGCCTAACTAGTGGCTAAGAATGGCCGTCTAGGAATTAATGGTGTCTCCCTATCTTCTTCCATATCAACAACAATAATGTCAGCCGGGAAGATAAACTTGTCAACCTTAGCTAGCACATCTTCAATGATCGTCTGCTAGCTTAAGGGTAGTAGTTGTAGGCTTAATCTCTGACAGACCCAACCGTCGATATGGTAAAAGTGGCATGAGATTTACATTCACCCCCAAATCACAAAGAGCCTTCCTTGCTGTTACTTTGCCTATGCTGCAAGGAATGGTAAAACTTCTCGGATCTTTCAGCTTCTGTGACAACTTTCTTTGAATGATGGCACTACACTCCTTTTTTAACCTCACTATTTCATGTTCATGCAATTTGCATTTCTTAGGCATGACTTCTTTCATGAATTTAGCATAATTAGGCATCTATTGTAATACCTCTGCAAATAGAATGTTAATGTGAATCTTTTTAAACATGTCCAAGAATTTGGCAAACTGTTCATTCATATTCTTCTTTTGAAAGCACTACAAAAAGGGCAATAGAGGAGGTTCTAGCTTTTTGTTGCACTGAATAGTGATTCCAGACAACCTTCCCTTCTTCTTTTTATCATCAATATGTGTTGTATTACTTTAATCTGAAAGAACTTACCCTTTAGAAATGGTAGAGTCACTAAGTGGCATGGTGGGGCTAGAAGGAATGGGTGGGCTCTGGATTTCTCTCTTGCTTCTACTAAATATTGCTTTGCAACTCTCTTTAGGGTTCACTTGATAGTCACTAGCAAAAGAGTTTCGCTGCTAATTGGAGAATGTTTAGGCTAACTGTCCCACTTGAGTCTCAAGGTTCTTTAATGTTGCATTCATGTTTCCCATTTGTATTTCTCGTCTTGAGACTCTGCTATCATTCTGATCTATTCTACTAGTCAATTCCTTGAAGAAGTGAGCTTACATGTTTATCATCTCATCCATTTGATCCTCCAATGATGGCTTCTTTTCATACATGCTTTGCTGTGGAACATAACTTGGTAGCGCTTGCTAGACATTTCTGTTATTAGCATAAGAGAAGTTCTCATGATTTTGAATCCCTAGATGGTAGTATTGAGGAATATTATACCCCAGTTGCTAACCTTGATAAGTATTGAAACGGTTCAATGCATTGAACTGCTCTATAAATGCTTCTGCAATAGAGGAAGCCTTATGTGTTTTAGCTATGGCCAAGATTGATTGATTCTAAGGTGGCTAAAATTGTTCATTACCAAACTTTTCAGCCAATGAATTCACTTGGTGGGTCATAGAGGATATATGTGCTTTGAGAACTGTGATCTCATCAATTTCATGTAATCTAACCCTTGTTACTGAGCCTCTCTGTGTGCCATAGCCATAGGCATTGCCTGCCATATCTTTACTGATTGAGTGGTCTTAGTAGTATACTTTCTCATTAACGAACCTCCCGTTGCTAAATCAACCAAGGCTCTAGTAGGTGGTGTTAGACCACTATAGAACATCTAAATCTAGAGCCATGGAAGATAACCATGTTGAGGGAATCTTCTTAATAAGTCTTTGAATCTTTCCCAAGCCTCATAAAGGGACTCAAAATTTGACAGCTTGAATGAGCTGATCTCACCCCTTAGTTGATGAACCTTCGCTGAAGTGAAATACTTCTGTAAGAACTTCTGTCCTATCTCTTCCTAAGGGGTGATGCTACTTGGTAAGAGTCTGTAGCCATGTCCTTGCTTGGTGTCGAAGAGAGAAAGGGAAAAACCTCAATCTCGATTGATCCTTGGTCACACCATTCATTTTAACTGTGTTCCAGATCTCCATAAAAGAATTCAAGTGCGCCATTGGATCTTCAGTAGCCAAACCCCCAAACAGTTGTTGCTCCACCATTGTGATTAAAGAAGGCTTCAGTTCAAAGTTGTTGGCATTGATGGGTGTCTGTGTAATTAAAGAGTAGTTATTATTCAACACATGCTTAAAAAAGTCCTAGAGCAGTGCTTCAACTTCATTCCCAACGAAAGATCTACCACTTTTAGCCATATTAGGTATATGGCTTTTCACTTCCATCTAAATTCGCCTTAATGTTTTGGACAAGTCTAGGTCATTCAATCCATGTGAATCTTTACTCATTCAGAAACCTAAAATACTACAAGCAAAGAAAAAGATCAAGTGTAGCCAATGGATTAAATTATAAAAATAACAAAATAAACCAAAATAAACAAATAAATAATTGTCTTAATTAAGATTTAACCAATTTCAATTGATTTTAAGATTATTAGAAACTGTTCTCCAACAACGACGCCAAAAACTTGTTGGGGTCACAACAAATGTATAAGATTTCAATAGTAATACACAACAAGATACCAGATATCGTCCTTAGGGAATAGTTTATAGCTAATAATCTCAAATTCCCATCTAATTTTAGTGTTAGCTTTATTAATGCTTCCAATCAAGGTTTGAATGCTTGAAACAAAAAGTGGATTGAAAACAAATGAGTGTTGGTTTTAAAACTATATCAATTAAGATTTTAGGATAGTAAAATATCATGTGATCCCCCTTAATTCTTATTTCAATTAGTATAAATCTTGTTTTTGTAAGTTATGACACATGTCACTAAAATTCTCTCTCGAGGTGTCTTAATACGTATTAGTCTCTTCCTTAAAACCCCCTCTCGAGGTGTATAGTTAAACACTAATGCAATAAACGTAGGTATCGCATGCAACCTCCTATAAAATCAACAACCTCTTGGTCAGTTGATCTTTCTAGGTCTATACTTTGATTATCTAATTGTTAAACCTCTCTCTTGAGTTAGTTCAATAATCTGAAAGCAATTTATTTGTAGCCAGCAAATAAAAACATTAATCACACAAAGTATAAAATAAAACCTCGGAATAGATTAATTAAAATAACGAATCAAAGGTTCTAACAGACAAAATTACATTTTAGAAATAAAAATGCTTAGCCAGACATCATGTATAGATCATCAAACAAAGATTTCAACGAATAGAAGATCATACTCTTGTCGTGTTCTTGTTCTTCATCTCTATCTTCATTTTTCTTCTCTCTTTTAGCTCTGGCTATCAATGGCAATAAAAACTCACACTAGAATAATTAAAAACCTAATACATGTTCCTACTTATAAATGAGTCTCAATGAACTCGTAAAACATACTTAATTAACCCACCAAAATTCAAATTTCTTCACGCCTATTTGCCAATTCCTATCATACTACTGTGGTACTGCAATGCATTATCATGGTAGTGTTGCACGAATTTGCCTTGCTTTTTGTTTTGCAACGTCGTTTTGTGTTAGATGAATGGGCCTCCCTTGCTATTGGGCCGGATCCACTGTTGGGCTTGTTACATGCGTGAACATTCACAGCTTTGAGTTCACGGTAACAACCATCTGCCTTTGTTTGATCTTTCTTTCCTTTGTATTGGCCTGTGTATGTTCATCCACCTAACCTAGACTTGCATGAACCACTAGAAATCCTTCTCAAGCACTAATATATCACAAGTATAAATACATAAAAACCTTATTGAAATTCCTTAATTATGAATAAACATGCACTACTAATATAAATGATCATGCACCTGATTATACACAAATATGTCCTATTTCCTATAAAACTCTTGAAAAACATATACTAAGTACATATAATAATGTTAGTATACAATGCAAGTAACTCCTACCAAAATTGTCATTTAGCTTTTTAGGTTTCTTCATTGTGGCAATTGATTTTTGCTTAGCATTGTCATCCCAATGTCAAGTTCACCAATGCATCTCAACTTATGATCATCTTCTTAGTGATAGGGTCGTAGAACTTGTAAGCTTTACAATTTTTATTAGGACCCACAAGTTCACATTTTTTTAAAGATTTGTCATCAAGTTTCCTTTTCATTACATTAGGTACATGGCAGTAGGTAATGCTTCCAAATATTTGAAGATAGTGAAATGAGGCTTTTAGCTACTCGAAGCTTTATACAACATCATATCACAAGCACCTTTTAGTGAAAGCATGCTTTAATAGATACATTGTGCGTGTAACTACTTTGGCCCATAAAGTGTTTGACATTCCTCAAGCTTTCAATAAAATTCTAGCTAGCTCCATGATAACTCTATTATTCCTTTTAGTGACTTCATTTTGGTGAGAAATCAAACCGTATAATGAGTTGGTGTCAAACATCATGCTCCTTCAAGAAATCTAATAGTGCAACACACTCTTCACCATGAACAAAAAGTAAGGTTTTGATGGAGTAATAATATATATTCTCAACAATGCATTAGAAGATTTTGAAGTATTTATGAACTTCAAATCTTTCTTCGAAAAAATAAAGAGAATGGCTAAAATCACCCCAAAATCGGCTTTTTTCACCCCATAATTCAAATCCAATTTTACCCCTAATTGAAATGATGAAAAAACCCTTAATAATCACCCCACTTAATCCTATGTGGCATCTAATCATCCCACCCTACCCCACTAAAGTCCATACTCATCCCCACCACCGTCCCCACACCATAACCATCTTCTTCGGCAAGATTCCGACGAACTTATCCAGTGAGACTCCGACGAGCATTCAAACGTCTTTTCTTCGAGGTATACATTGTAAATCATGTATTTGGATTAAAATGATGCTCAAACGGACCAAATCTGATGTTTAAAATGTGATTTTCGTTGGGTGAGTTAGGGCACCAAAAAAATTTGCGATTCACTTGATTTTTGAAAGAAATGGCACAAGAAATGAATTCTACAAGCGAAATGGGCATAAATGAGGTATATTTCGCACCCTGTTGTATTCAGAATCGCATTCAAAATTAAGGATTTCACGATTGACTGTCTCGATCCTGTGTGGCCGAGAGTCAGAACTAAGCCTCGGCCTTGAGTGGCCGAGACTGTGCTGCTTGTTTCCTATTCCCTTGACTAATTAATACTTATTTTGATTATTGTAGAATGAAGAAAAATGCACCGATATAATTGTTGATTACACTGAACAATTCACACCGCCGGGTCCATTTGGGCCAAGAGAAGAAATGATATCATGGGCATAACATCAGGGTAAGATTAATGGGTTTGTTGTAAGCATAAAAAACTCTGACGTCAGTGGAAAGGGTAGACGGCCAAGAGTAAATCTTTCTTGTGAAAGATATGGGTCGTACAAAAAAGGACTCAAAAAACAACGTATTGATAGTGAAGAAAAAATAAAAGGAAGATTAAAGACAGGGACGAAGAAGTGTGGTTGTCCGTTTTTGTTAAATGGAAAGAACCCGAGTGAGGCTATATGAATCTTGACTGTAGCATGTGGTACCCACAATCACCCGGCAGCTAAATACCTTGAAGGTCACTCGTACGCGCGTAGGTTGGCCAAAGATGAGGTTGATGTCATGTTACAAATGATGAAGGGCATTGCACGACCAAGAGATATTTTAATGACATTAAAGGAAAGAAATGCAATGAATTCATCCACTTTGAGGACTATCTATAATGCAAGACAAAAGCAAAGATTAACTGAAGCTGGGGGTAGGACACAAATGCAACAATTATTGCATTTGTTGGATGAATCACAATACATTGAATGGCATAGGTGTGAAGCTGGAAGTGATGCTGTGAGAGACATATTTTGGGCTCACCCTCGTTTAGTTGAGTTGTTGAAATCTTTTTCTGAAGTTTTGTTAATTGATTATACCTACAAGACAAACAGATATAAATATCCAATTATACAGATTGTTGGTGTGACATCTATAGATATGATATTTGCTAGTGCATTTGGTTACATTTCTGCTGAAAAAGAAGACAATTACACTTGGTGTCTACGGAGATTGAAAGAGTTGATGGTTGGATCTCTTGGGCC
Source organism: Tinospora cordifolia (assembly GCA_030144865.1). Taxonomy (NCBI): domain Eukaryota; kingdom Viridiplantae; phylum Streptophyta; class Magnoliopsida; order Ranunculales; family Menispermaceae; genus Tinospora; species Tinospora cordifolia. The sequence goes on along the minus strand of JAJIYU010000819.1, from coordinate 27,431 downwards.
TAATGTGATTATCACTGATAGAGATTTGACCCTTATGAAGGCAGTTGCCAATGTGTTTCCCAAATGCATAACCTTATTGTGTACATGGCACAACAACAAGAATGTTTTGGCCAACACTAAAGAAATGTTTACCAAAGATGCTGATTTCAAAAAATTTTTACTGAATTGGAATAACTTGGTGAACAGTGGGACAGAGATGCAGTATAATGAAAGGCTAGAGGTTATGGAGGCTGAATATAGGGCATTTGATAACGTTCTCGAATATGTCAAAAATACTTAGTTGAACCAATTCAAAGAGAAGTTTGTAAAGGCTTGGACTGACAAGGTGATACATTTCAGTGGGCATCGATGCTGCACTCAGAAATATTTTCCTTTCAAAAAATTATTATTAACATTTATATTTGAGAAAAGAAAATATTAAAGAATAAAATTCACCTCATTATTCCATACTGCAGCAGCAACATGGTGCTTAAAGCTCTTAAGAACTGACGGATTAGATGGGCCACCAGGAAAAGGTCCAAGAACATGTTCACTTTTTTCATGTTCTTCATGAAGTTGGCCCGCTTCATGTTCTTCAACTTCTTCTTCTGCTTGTGAATAATGAGAAGAGGTTTCACTGACTGAAGGTAGATTAGATCTTGCAGCCACCATAGCTCGCCTCTGTGATGCCATCAATGGGAGCCTAGAAGAAGATGCACTTTCTGACTCATTGCTTGGTTTATTTCTTGACATATTTGTCTTTCTTGGTGGCATTTCTGCGAAAAAAGAACTAATCATTAATTTATTATAATAATCAAATAAAAATAATTATATAAATAAAAATTAATAGTCTCGGCCACCTTCGCCGAGACTCAGCTTAGTGTCTCGGCCGACCAAGGCCGAGACCAAATCTGAGAAATATGTCACCCATTGCTCGTGATTCTTACACCAAATCGAAGCTTGCATTGTCTACACTATAAAAAAAATAACTTTTAAAGAAAAATAAGCTAGAATCTTACTAGATCTGTGTTTTTTCTTTGAAGATTTATTGAAATCCGGCGAAGAGATTTGTTCCTCAAAACCACGAATTTGGCGTCGATACAGCTATAAAACAACTCTTGCAAGCCTGTATAATGGATTTCTGTAAGTTTTTCGCACTAAATAGTGGTTTTTGATATAAAATCGGTGGTTTGCCGGTGACGGTGGTGAGGAGTGAAGATAAGGAGTAATAATGATTTGTTTAGGTTAGTTAGATATTAAGTATGGGTATTTTAGAGTTTTTATAAAAATATGGGGTGAATATATCAATATTTATAAGTGAAAGGGGTTAACTTAAAAATTGAGGTAAACAAAACCAATTTCGGGGTGGTTTTAGCTACTCTCAAAATAAACTCACATTTTTCTAATATAATCATCAATGAATATAATAAAATATTGGTTACCTCAAAAAGATGTTATTTGCTTGGTCCATATGTATCAATTTGAACTAACTCAAGACACACCTTATACATTCCAGCTATTTTAATTTGGAAAGGATTGCTGATGTTTCTTTCCAAGTGCACATGTTCATATACCTCATATTGTTGAGGAATGTTTGGCTTTTCACTCACCATATGATATATTTGTATACATGAGTCAATCTTTCAAAACTCAATTTTCAAAATAGCAATTGTGATAACTATGACAGGTTATTCACAATCATAATAAAGTAGAAGTATTTTAATTCTGATATTCAAAGGGAATATCTAGTTATGCATCATCTTCATCTTTACAAAACGCATATTGCTTCTATCTATGATGTCACATGTAACATTGTCAAACTTGACATGATATTATTTGAAAAACAATTGTCTAACACTAAGAACATTGTGTTTAAGGTTAGGCATAAAAAAATGTTAGAAATATGTTTGGTATCTTTGTGTGGTATTCAATAAGATGACACAACTTCCTCTAACTTGAATCTATTTGTTATCTCTTATCTTACTTCACTTTGAACAAGTTCATCTAAAGTTATAAATGCATTTCGGATCTTCATCATGTGATTAATGCAACTATTACCAACAAGATACTAAATGTTTTCTTGATGATACTCCTTTATAACACAAGTAAGAGATATTGCTTCTTTGTCATGGTCTTGGCTTTTCCCTTACATAAAAAATGGTTGGTCATCATTCTTTTTTGATCAACATTCAGATTAATAATATTTGATCTTGTTGCAACTATAACATTAAAGCTATTTTTTATTATTGCCTATAATATCCCACATTTGTCTGACTTTAGAGTGATACCTGGGCTAAATGTACATTTGAGGGTATCTCATTGTGCCAACACGTTTTGGGAGGCTCAAGTTCGAGTTTCACCAAAGGACAAAACCCTGCACCCAGTCAATGATGGCTAAGGTGGGGACAATATCATCACGGTGGACTTAAGTTGTTACAAATGGTATCAGAGCCACTCTGTGTGTGACAGAGGTATGAGTCTTGAGGACAAGATTGCTCCAAGGGTGTTGGATTGTAATATCTCATATCGATCCAACACTAGAGCAATGTCTAGGCTAAATGAGCAATCACAAGCCTTACTAGTATTGGGCGCTTTTGGGAGACTTAGGTTTGAGTTTTGCCAAGAACAAAACCCTACACCTAGTTAGTTGTGGCTAAGGTGGGGACAATATTGATATGTAGTAGGCTCATATTGTTACAAATAGTATCAGAGTCATTATGTATGTGACAGAAGTGTGAGTCCTTAGGATAGAATTGCTCGCAAGGGGGGTGGATTGTAATATCCCACATATGTCCGACTCCAGAGTGATGCCTGGAAAAAATATGCATTCGAGGGTGCCTTATTGTGCCAACACATTTTGGAAAGCTCAGGTTCGAGTCTTGCCAAAGGACAAAACCCTTTACTCAATCAATGGTGGCTAAGGTGGGGATAATATCGTCATGGTGGGCTCGGATTGTTACATTGCCTATTTTGCAATTACTATTGCATCCTTGTCTTCTTCTTACTTTAAATGACATATGTGAAGTGTCATCATTCTGTTGATCTTGTTGGCTATGTTGGCTTCCTTAATCCCTTCCTCATTTACAATTTTTGTGGCCTCTTCTTTCTTCTTTTAGAATCATTTTCGAAAGAAATTTGTGTTTGGAAAGCTTCTTGTAATGGAGCATAGTCAAATTATTTGAATAAAGTTCATGAGATTGTAATAATCCCAATAAGCTCTTCAAAAATATTGTAGAAGGTCTTGAAACTCTTCCATTGCTATGATAATATAATCAAACTGTAACACCCTGTCACCCATTCCCTAGCCCACATCATCTGACGGTGTTTTTCTTCAATATTTTTGGGCCATCTAGGAGGTGGGCCCGTCTATGTTAACCTTTTTCCTTTCATTTCTATGTCTCAAATTCTCGAGACGTCCTATGTACGTTGACTTATGCACAATATATTTCATAAACATAACAATGACGCCATGAAATAAAATTTTCAATGTTATTAACTAATTTGAAATCCAAGGTACATAGGATTTTGATTTTTATAGCGGAATAACAAATTTTGAATTAAATAAACTTGGGCCAATATGCCCTACAATAAAATTAAATAAATAAATCAAGTTTTTTCCCAAGTACCCTTGTTAATTTAATTCCTTGACATGTTGAAAAGGAAGGGGTGAGCTAAAAAGCTCAGTAGATCATCCCAAATATTTAAATTATTATTTTAATAAAATAAAATATACATAGCAACTCCTTTTCAAAAATTAGATGATTCAAGCAGTAAATTATTTTGATTGTCATTAAAGACCGAAAAGATACCTCTCAACATTCTAATCCCTTGAGAAAGAACTACTATACTGAACTCAGACCCACAGAGTTGAGATAGGATCACTTTGAACCCTCTAATACCTCACAACTCACTAATTGGAAATCACGACGAGCATTTGCCCCCAAGCCAGTATGTAGTTAAGATCTTTATTAATATTTTATTAAATGTGAGACAAAACATTTAAATATTTCAATAGGATTTAAATATACAAGCACGGCAAGAGTATATCACAGATTATGCATCATTATAAACCTAAGTATACATATCATGTATGGCGTGTATATAAGATCAAAGTGAAACATCCAGGCAAGCTTTATTTGAATCAAAATAATAAATTAAAAAGTGAAAATCATTTCACCTCAAAATCGCTTCCTTCTGAATTTTTTGAGCTCCTCTCAGATCTTTCCCCTTGCTTACACTAGATCTACACAGCACTCAATTCCTACTACTCTGCTGGGCTGGTTGTTTGGAATAACTCAAGAAAGAAAAAAATACTATGTGTCAAGAAGGAGACAAAAAGAGCAAGAGGAGTCTTATCAGCTCTTGCTCTGAGAAGAATGAAATAAGAGGGGGAAAGGGGTTTCTATAGGGTCTTATGGAGGTGGATTAGTAAATTTTTGGCATTTTTGAAATGGAAACCTTCCATTTATTCTCAATTGTGGTAACTAAGGGTTTTGAGTTTGAGATTAGAGTTTTTTTTTCTAGGGTTTCTAGGGCATTTTGGACATTTTTTTGAATTTTTATGTTATTTTCCACTTTTTTTCTCTGAATCGTGCGACCCATGCTCAATTCTGATTTCACGCGGCCAATGCGCGATTTCAATTTCACATATGCGGCCCATGGCCCATGCATGATTCCAATTTTTTTTAATTGATATATAAAGATACATAATACACCTATTCACTAAATATATATACATACATGATATATATTTATATATGACCACCCATATGTTTATGAATATTTTAATGGTATTAATTATCAAATACTTATATGCATATTAAATATATATGACTACCTATATACAAATATATTTCATGTATATGAATATACCAATTACATATATGGTATTAACTATTAAATACTTATATTGAATTTCATAAATTTGTTTGTGCATCAAATACTTGTATATATTCATTTCTATAATTTTTTTCTATATATATTTTCACATATTTATATTTCTCTCTATTATTCATTTCTGGGTACTTTAAAGTTGGACCATAATTTCTATATAATTTCTTAATTAATTTCATTTCACCTATTTTATTTTACGTACGTAATTTATGCTCAGAAATATTATAAATTTCTCAATGTCACTTTAATTTTATTCATCAAATCTCGTATAAATTTGCGGGGTATTACATAAACCTTCGAGATAACGTTCAAAGAATCATTTCAACAGCTATTTGATTTTTATTTTATTTTTTGCATTTTGCTTTATCTAGTTTGCTATGGCAATGACTCGATTGAAGTCATCTCCAAATGGTTTTTGAGTCCTAAATATGGTGTCAAATGCACTATGTAAAGATTGTAATTTTACCATTTTCACCTTATCTTCTCTTTTGTATACATTTTGGAGAGTATCTTGTACTTACTATGCTAAAGTGGTTATGTAGATCCTCTCCAACACTGCTTTATCTACTACCTGAGAAGTGGAATAAAATGCTTTTTTTTATCCATCTTTTGGTTTTACTTTAATTTGTTGTTTTATTGTTGGCTAAAACCAACTTGTCATTTTGGGTTCACATTGCAAATTTCAACTGTCTCACCAAAATTAGGACTTTAACAACACCTTCAATTAAATTTTCTATTGAGTATAGGTCTTTCCATTGAACTTGGGAAGTTGGGGTTGCAACATATTGTTAGAAGCTATAGAAATCAACTTTACTCTAATACCACTACCCATTTTAGTTGTACTTAAATTACACTCTTTTTATTCTTAATTCAACCCAAAATTTTAACAAAATATGTACATAGGCAATATATGGATTGGAATACCACAAATTATGTGGCCATACTTGACGACATCAAGAAATTTAGTTCTACATGATACTAGGATGTCAGCTAACACCACGTGGGGTTGAATACCAACATGAAAGAGGGCATGCTATCTAAAAGTAACAAGGAATATATGAAGACTAAATGAGATAAAAACCACTATTGATGTTGAACTTCAATGACAAGAACATGGTTGAGCACCCTAAGATAATTAAAAAATAATAATTTGCCAAAAGCAATGACAAAATGTTGAACTTTATAAAACAATTATCACCAATGGTTAGAGAAACCCACTATTGATGCACAGAATCATTCACATCCCAATAGTAACCAATTGTACAATATTCCATCACACATTCTTTGATAATTTGTTATACAAATTAAAAACTCTATGATCCTTCAACAACTTAGATTATGCCTTGTATTATTCTAATCATGTAGTCTTTTCCAAAATTCAGAGAAGAAATTATTCTCAACAGCTGCTATTCTTTTATATTTCATATGGTATTAGAGACATCTTGGGCCACACCATGGCTACCAACCCAAACAGTCCAACTATTGCTCCAAAAAAATCTTCAATGTCGACCGCACCAAATTATACATCTCTAGTTGCATTTATTCCACCCTTTGTCACTCACTCAACCAAAATATGACCATAAAACTTGACAGAAATAATATTCTATTGTGGAAATCCATCATATTACCAGTAGTTGAATGATACAAACATGATGGATACCTTTATGGCACAAAACCCTATCCTTAACCAATCCTCAACACTAATGGAACCTAAAACCCAAATTACGAGGAATGGGTAAGTAGAGATTAACTCTTACTGGGATGGTTACTAAACTCACTAACTGAGTCAATAGCCTCCCAAATTATTAGCCACATCTCAATCAACACCGAAAGCAATTGAAGAACTATGTGGAGGTCACAATCGTGCCTGTGGTGGTGCTTTCATACAAGTTTGCAAAAGTGATCTTCAAACAACATGCAAAGGAGCACAACCAATAACTCATTATCTCAACGTCATGAAAGAACTCATTGACAGTCTCACTATTGCAAGTAACCCATAGTCTCCAAAAGATCTCATTTCCTACACATTAGTTGGATTACATACCAATTATCTCCCTATAACCACTCGACTTCAAGAAAAACCTAAATTAACTTGGCTAGAAGCACAATCCTCTCTCTTGAACTTAGAAGCAAAACTATTACAACTACAAAATCTCAATGGGCCTCATTTTATATCCATCAATCCACCAATTTCCAATGTGTCCTTTAAAACTAATACAACCAACATCAAACCAACCACAGTCAATGGAGCTCCTACCAATTCAACTCAAAACTCAAAAAATCCATCAAATAGAGGAGGATGCATAGGTAACCCACCCTTTTGTGACAGCAATGTCTATAACAGAGGAAGAGGTGTACATGTCTCCTCACAAAGCATACTAACTTGCCACATTTATAGTAAATACGGACATTCAACCAATGTTTGCTACTACTGTGTTGTCATGAACTACATGGGGGCAATAATAACTTCTTCTTAATACATGTCCCCACTAAATGCCTTTGTTGCAACACTGACATCAATTGCGGGCTCCGCTTGGTACGTAAACAGTGGCTCAACTAATCACATCATTTTTGGCCCAACCAACTATGCAATTGCTCAAACCGCTCAAGCAATTGTTCCTTAATTGTAGGCAATGGTGCACCTCTACCCATTGCACACATTGATAACTCCATAAACCCACCTATTCACTCCACTCTTAACTTTAAAAACATTATATGTGTTCCATCCATCAATAAAAACTTGATTAGTGTCTCACAACTCACACATGGAAATCATGTTTTCTCATAATTTCACTCTAATTATAGTTATGCAAAGGATTCTCTAACCATGCCAATTCTTATCAGGGCAAGCCTAAAGATGGTCTCTATCAATTTCATCCCTTAGTGCCATCAAGCCAAGCAAATAGTCATTAGACTTTTCTTTCTTTCGTAATACCATCTCTAAATATTCTCATAATGTGGCATTTGAGATTGGGTTACCCTTCCTCTACTGTTCTTAGCCATGTATTTCAGCCATGTAACAAATAATTTAACTTTAATAAAATGATTAATTTATGCTCAATTTGCAATTTGAGAAAATTTCATGCTCTACCCTTCTCACGCTCAAACTCTATAGCTCATCAATTCTTGAGCTTGTATAGTATGATGTTTGGGGGCCTACCCCCGGTTTACATCACATGAGGGACATCGTTACTATGTTCATTTTGTCGATGACCACTCTTTCTTCACATGGATTTATCCCTTGCATAAAAAAAATATGATGTATTTGACGTTTTCATTTATTTTAAAACAATGGTGAAAAAATCGTTCAACACCTCTATCAAAAGGGTACAAATTGATTGGGAAGGTGAATTTTGTTCTCTCTCATCCTATCTACAACAACAAAGAATCATATTCTAACACCCATGTCCTTATACACATGAACAACATGGATGGCTCAATCAAACGCTACAAACCACATCTCATTGCAAAAGGATTCAATCAAGTTCTTGGTGTCAATTTCTTCGAAACATATAACCCATTAATCAAGCCATCAATAGTCCGCATAATTTTCTCAATTTTTGTACACTACAATTGGGAATCAAACAACTTGGCGTGAAAAATGCCTTCCTTAATGACATTCACCAAATCCATTTTCGTGCCTCAACCCAATGGCTTCGTCAATCAATCAAAGCCACACTACGTATGCAAATTACACAATGTCATATACAGCCTCAAACAAGCCCTACGAGCATGGTTTGATAAACTCAAACACACTCTCACATCATGGCAACTCACCAACTCAACAACAGACAACTCTCTCTTCATCTACAAAGAACACTCCTCATTAATCTACATATTGATATATGTAGATGACATTCTAGTGACAGGTAGCAACTCAGCCTTGATATCATCCTTCATCAATTAACTAAACTATCAATTCGCCTTAAAAGACCTAGGCAATATACAATACTTCCTGTGAATCAAGGTTCACCATGACACTTTTGACATATATCTGACAAATCATCCTACATAACCTCTCTACTCAAAAGAATTGGAATGTCATCACTAAAGCTTGTATCAACTTTACGTTTAGCTAAAAGTTTATATTTTTCATCATAGAATCAATCTTTCAATGATGTCACACTTTACAAAAGTGAAATCGACAACCTTCCATATCTCACTAAAATCAAACTTGACATAGCCTTTGTCATCAATCGCTCAGTCAATTTCAACAAAGCACTTCTTTGCTCACTAGCAAGCTGTAAAGCGTATTCTTCGATATGTCAAGGGCTCCTCTGATCTAAGCTGGCAGATCAAACCAAGCACAACTCTATTTATAACTAGGTTCTCTGATGCAATTGGGCATCATCATCGAAAGATTACAAATCAATTCCTAGATATTACATGTACCTCAGTTCAACCTTGTATCATGACAATCAAAGAAACAAAATGTTATTGCAAGGTCATCAACCAAATCGAATGTTGTGCCCTTGCAAATGCTTCTGCTAAAATCTCATGGATTCTCTTAGTTTTAAATGAGTTTTGCATACCTTTATGAGCATGTCCTATACTATAGTTTGACAATACTAGTGCCACTCCACTAGCCTCAAATCTCGTCTTTCATGTTTGAACAAAACACATAGAAATTGACATTAAGTTGGTTTGTGAAAATATACTCTCAAAATAGTTACAAATTCATTATGGTCCTTCCACATATCAAACAACAAATTGCTTCACCAGCTCTTTTGACTTCACAGTTTTGCTATCTCCACAACAAGCTCAACGTCATTTCTCTCCCTCCTTATTTGAGGGGGTATGTTAGAGAATCCCACTAGCAATGCATAGAATCATTCACACCCCAGCGGTAACCAATTGTATAATATTCCATCATGGTTCTCTGACAGTTTGTTATATAAATAAAAAAAAAAAAAACTCTATTATCCTTCAGTGGCTCGGATTATGCTTTGTGTTTCTCTAATCATACAATTATAAATCTCTTTTCTTCATTATAAATAAATGTCATTGTCTTCTAAAAAATTCAAAGAAGAAATTATTCTTAACAACTGTTGTTGTTACATATTTCATACCGATTATAAGGATATCATCATCGCAGACTAAAATGTAAACCAAAGTCAAACATTCTTTGTAAATTGACAAAATTGAAGAACTACAAAGAGAGTGAGGTGGATTGAAGTGGATCAAACTAAGTAGTTTCTCCTGCTTTAAACCATAATAGAACATGCATCTACAATGAATCCTTCCAATTACACATAGAAAATGTGTTATTGAGAGAGTTGGAATCAAACAATAAAGAGAAACAACTAGCGTAATGACTTCAATAAATGTAAATAGTGCCAACAGAAAGCTTGCTTGGTTTTGAACATTCATCTCTTGCCTACTACGTGATGATATAATGAAAAGGGAACAAAAAACACCAAGCCCCACTAGTAATCATAGAATTAAATGATAAAATAGGCAGTTCGTTCAATTTCTATTCACTTGGGAATTGTTAGAAAATGAAATATTGAGAAATGTGATTTATTGGTATGTTTAGCTTAACTATATATGTGGGTCAAGATTTATAAGTGGGATGAAGCTAATTTTTAATCTTTCATATACGGAGATCAATATTACGTAATTATTTCTCAAAAATAGCTAACATATTAGTGAGAAATGAGCACAAAGTGGCCTATATTATATACGTAAAGTGATGAATTTGAAGAGTTTTTGTTTAGTCAAACACTACAAAAAAAAAAAAAAAAAAAAAATCAAACTTTACCTTATGAGTATAACTATAATAATGTACTTATATTAAAAAAATATACACAATAAAAAAACATAGGGGTAATAGTTTGCATTACCTTGCATGCACATCTGACACATTATAATACCTTGAAAATAAAAATTTTTAAATAAACTTAGTAAAAAAAATAATGAATATGATAATAATGGTAATAATAATAATTATGGTGATAATAACGATAACAAAATCACTTAATAAGAATGTTAATAATATTAATATTATTATTATTATAATAAATATAAAAGGTGTTAAAAATATATTGGGCAAAAGTATACAAAAATTAATAAAATAATGAAGATAAAAAAATATGATAAAATATCGATAATTATGATAGGAATTACGATAATGATAAATAATAATAATAATAATAATAATAATAATAATAATAATAATAATAATAATAATATAAAATAAATTATACAAAAATAAAATAAATAAATAAATAAAAACTACTAATAATAAATAGTAGGAATATGCAAATAATAGATTTAAGAACTGATAATGATTTAAAAAAAACAAATAAGCCAAAAAAAGAAAAATATATAAATCAAAAGAAAAATGAAGAAAAAAAAAAGTAAAGAAAATTTTACTAAAAATAAAAAAGAAAGGACAAATAAAAAGAGAAATAAAGAAGAAGAAAGCAAAAAAATAAAAATGAAAATGAAAAAAAGAAAAAAAAAAGAAAGATGGAAAGAACAAAAGAAATATAAAAAAGAAGGAAAAAAATTAGAAGATAAAAAAGCAATGGAATTTATAAATAAAAAAGAAAAATACGAAGAAGTTAAAAAAAAAAAAAAGAAAAAGAAACAAATGGATAAAAAGAAAGACGCAAAAAAGGAGCCAAAATGGAAAATAAAAAATAAAAAGAAAGAAAAAAGGAAAAAGAAAGGAAAAAATATTGAAAGAAAACAAAAAATAATAAAAATAAAGAATACAAAGAACAAAAATAAAGAAAAAATAGAAATGAAAAAAGGAAATAAAATGTTAAAAATACAACTAATATAGTCATTTGAGAAATTAGTAATAGCACTTTACTAAAATTATAATTTTTATATAATATATGAATAATATATTCCACATGATTAATATCTTAGATCCTAATTATGTTTTAAATTTTTAATATATTATTTGACATGATTAATAGTCTTGATTTCCAATTAATTTCTTAAGGTTTAGAAGATTGATATCCCACATGACAAATAATTCAGATTTCCATTGGAAACATAATTTTTAGAAGATGATCTATGCACAAGATAATTTACGCAGATAAAAGAAAAATAATAAGAAATATATATAATTCTAAAAAATACTTATAATATCAATAAGATATTATATGACCAAAAAACGTGCAACACTAATTAATAACTAACAAATCTCTCATTTTGATCCTTAGATGGCAAATGTTTCATCTCAACCACAGGTTCAATATACAAACTTGAATATAAGTCCAACAAGCAAACCCTAGCCACAACATATTCTCTGCACAATTTAAGTGACACTCACTTCCTCCGTCTTAGTCGTCCTCAACCCTCTCTTAAAGAAATCTCATCTTCATCTTCTCCTTCAGCAAATAGCAATCTCTTTCTCATCTTCTCTTTCCTAAATTTCTCACCTAAAGCACAAATTCCACCCCTAGGATGTCCCTTGTGTGAGCCTACAAAGAACTTTAATTTGATGGCTGATTTTAATGAGATACGGAGAGTTGATGGTGTAAAAGATTTGTTCTTTGTAGAAACAATACCAAAAATTTTTCTCCCTAAGGTATTTTTGGGTATTTTTCATTATATTTTGTGGCAAACTTCTAACACAATTTGTCTCTCTCGACGTACCCTAAGAAATAAACGTTTTCAACTATGTAGACACTTTCGGGCTAGATCGACGGAAGGATACAATGCATAAAAAGTCAATTAGAATCGAATCACAAAAAATAAAATTTTGGATAAAGCAATAGAGGCAAAGATGATAAATTGTATTGTGCCTTACATTTAATAAGAATAAAATAACAAACATGATAGGATGGATGTTTGTTGTGAGATAAGACCATGTTAATGTGAATATTGATGGTGGATATGTGACTTCCTTATTTGTTCATCTTTTATGTTTTGCATATATGATAAATTGGATATTTGTATGAAATTGTAAAAACTATAATATAATTCACTAAATTGAAGTTAGAATGTAATTATACATGCAAGATTTATCTATGATATGTTGATATGTGAGTTGTTTATTGAATGATATGCATGTATAATTCGCTAAGCTTAAACTAACAAGATGAGAATACACTTTTATGTGGCAATGGTCTAATTAAAGAGATCGTTGGTGGACCTTATATGATGTGTTTCAACACATAGGTTGTACTATTATTGTATCCTTTAAAGACTGGGTGTAGCACAACTTTTATTGATGTGAATTGAATGAGCATTCTTGTGTTTGGCCAATTGAGATAATTTTGAGATACGTGATATGCAAGATTTGAAGGGCCACCTTGGAAAACCTTCCCCACTAATGAGATTTTTCATTCAAATCAAATATATTGTTTGAAATACCTAATGTTTGAAAAGTGTTTGCGTTTTTATTATTTTGTACTTGTTTTATGTATTGTATAAAACTAAGAGGATCTACTAGGCTTCTTGAGCTCATTTCTTCAATTTTTTTTAGGTATTGAAGAATTTTAAATTGGAGGATGAATTATCTTGTTTGTTGATTTATAAGGATATTTTTGGAACAAGGTTTTTTTTGAAAATTTTCTAGATGGAACTTATGAGCATCGGCTTGATCTTTATTGAAACTTTAGTTAATTATTGATGTATGATTGACCCTTGGGCATTAATTTACTTATGAACCTGGGACAATTTGTTTGTTTTATACTTTGAAAAAATTATATGAATGTATGATGTTTTATTATTATGGTTCATAAGCCTTCATAGTGATATATATATATATATATATTTGATTTATAGAAGAAAAAGAATAACATAACATTTCGAAAGGATTTTCAAAGAAGAAATTTTTTATTGTTTTAAAAATATTTTTTGTTGATGAATGTATTTTTGAACTGATGTCTATTTCCTTCAATTTTATTTTGAAATAAAAATATTTACTTATAAAATATTTTTTAACAACAAATGAATTGTTTGAAATTAAGGTGTTACAAAGGTGGTATTGAACCTAGACTATAGATCCTAACTTATAAAAAAAATTCTTAGATTCCTGATGAGTCATTGAGGCAGTGGATCTAACTACAATAAAAAAGAGAAATAAAAATAATAATAAAACTTTTAAGGCATGGGGAAAGGATGTGAATATGTTGTAAAACTTATTTAGATGTGAATTAAATTCAAGGAGAATCCACACTCATGGACGCTATGTAGAATGGGGTACATAGGATTTAGGAGTGTGTGAGGAAACTTTGACTTGGGGCCTAACAAGCCGTGTTTGGTGAATGATTTGTTAAGTCTGAAGGAACAAATATGCCTATGCTCACTGGGATTAGGTAGTGGGCATAGTGTGTATTAGGGAAGACTTAGTTTGTAGGACATTTGTGCCTTTGTTTGGGTATAATGGTGTTCCTTTCTGAAAGCCTATGTCATCGACTAGAGTGGGATGGACAATTGAATCTAAAGGGCATAAGTGGAAGCATGAGGGAATCTATTATGCTATTGTGTGTTATTTGTTTGAATGTGTATTACAGTTGATTAATGTTTATTATATACATGCTTATTCCCTAAAATTCCTTACCTATGGACAACCAAGGATTGTTAAACCAGTAACGATCAAGTGTTGTCAAATCAAATCCAAACCTTGAAAAAGAATTATTAGGGTCACACAGTCATGAAAACTTAGTTTGTAAACCTAGAGTTACCCTGGCATGAAGAAAATGAAAGGCAAGATCAATCAAAATCGCAATATCTTGAAAATAGTTCTCAAAGGAAAAAAGACGAATTGATGAGATTGAATTAAAATGAAAGCTCGAACATACAAGTAGAAGAATGAAGAAAAAGTAGTAAAGGTACTCAAAGTGATCACCACCTGACAATATAGATATAAAGATGAATAAGAGATACACGATTTCAAGAAATTAGAAATAGAGAAACAAATAAGATGCAAGACTTCAATTGAATCGAAATTTAATAGGTAAGTCATGTGATATGAATGTCAATCATGTTCTTTTGCTTTCACGACTCCTTTATGAACTTAATTGAAGTTTGATTTTATATCATTTCATCCTTTGATGTGAAACAACTTTTTATTCAACCATCATACCATCATTAATTCTTTTTTCATAAGGTCACCAACTTGTGTATTTGAGGTGACATGTTATTTTGTACCATCACACTCATTGGGGCATTTTAAAATTTAACATAACCAAAATGATCACTTAATCAACCAACACAACTCGACCTAACTTAATCCAATCAGTTCATGTTGGTCAAATCAATGTTAATCCTAAAAAAAAAAAAACCATATTATCTTTTTTGCTAAAATTATTATATGTATAAAAAGTTGATATTTCATTTAATGACACATTGAGATTTTTTTTCTTTTTTAACTTACGTCAATTTAATTTTAAAGTGCAGGTGAGCAAGTTTGTTTGGCTAGGTATATTCGGAGGTTTAATAATGGCTATTGTGGGTTTAGTGAAAGCAGCGCATTCATGCAAAGTAAAAGATGCGACTCGGCCAGTACAAGAAATGGAATGTAATAATGGAGGACAAGTAGATCACAGCCAAAAGAGGGATAAGGAAGTTCAAATCAGAATACAAGAATGAGGAGGAAAATGAAAGAAATTTTAAGATTTGAGTAGTATAGTTAATGATCTTCAAATTTATCAATATTTTCTAGGCACAATGTGGCCCCCCTACTTATCTTATACTGTACCTTTTTGGAGGTAATGAGCTCGTTTCTGTATCCCTCCCAAATTAATCTATTTTGTAATTAAGCTAATTGTCATGGCTCTCTCGACTCCTCTTTCTCCCACTCTTTTTTTGTTCTTCTACTTCATATATATATATATATATGGATTGCAAATCAATTTATTGTTATTATTATTATGAACAAAAAATGTTGGTCTAAATATTATCTCAATTAAAATTCACTTAGATGTTTTAATGCTAACACATAGTATAAACATAATTCTAATTGTTGTATGGCATATATTTCAACACGAAATTTCAAGATTTTCTTCATCGATAATATATGAATATCAAGTCAAAAAGACATATGTGGCTTACACAAAATTTAAAAAAAAAAAAAAGAAAAAAAAAAGAAAAAAGAAACAAACAAAAGAAAAAGACATCAGAGGTACAGGGCTTCTCCTACCCAACGCTAAAATGACGCTAAGATAAGCCAAAATGGTGTGGGGTTGCTTTGGAGTCTGTGCCATCTTGGTGTTGGTTTGTTTTTTTTTATTTTTTTTCAGTTTTTTTCATTTTTTTCCAGTTTTTTTTCTTTTTTTCCGTTTTTTACTTTTTCACTTTTCTTTTTTTTTCAGTTTTCTATTTTTTCAGTTTTTTTAATTATTATATAATTAATTAACTTTAATTAATTATTATATAATAAATTATTATTTAAATTATGTAGTGTATTACTTATTATTATTTTTATTTGTTAATAATTAAACATAATATTGAGTAATTAAATATGTGAAATATAATTTATGTAAAATAATATAATTCTAAAAAAGTAATAAAAATAAAAAGGAAGTAAAAAAGAATATTATAAAAATATTTTTTTTAAAGTAAAAAATGGATTAAATGGGTTGGAAAAAAAGTTACTATCTAGTATTGAAACAACTTCAAAATAGAGAAAAAAATGACATTAAGGTTAGAAATGTCCTTCAAACATAGACAACCATACATGAAATCTTCCCGGGAGAAGTAAAATTTATGTTACAACCGCTTTATATCTTCTCAACTTGTATGTTTTTACTTAAGTTAATCAATCACTCATATCACATTCCTTTTTTATTAGAGATTTTTTAATATTCAGTGTTTCAATTTTTCAACAAAAGAATGTTTAATTTCACCATTGATCATAAAATTTTTTTAAAAAAAATGCAGTGAAAAGCCAAATAGAAAAAGATAATCTCTTTTTTGTTGACCCCTTAGGTTTCTCGCATTCAGGGAAAAAGTTGTTTTGTAGGCGTGATTAATTTTTTATACCCCATTTCAGGCGTGACAAGATAATATATCCCATTTTAGGCATATTGGTGACAGTTAGCCATTGACTAGTGCCATGTCAGTGTTATGAAAAGGGCAGGTTTAAGAAATTTACGTGTTGCCCATTGAATGGGCAGCTCCCGAGTTGAATTACTTATTTATTTATTTATTTATTTATTTTTTAAAACACCTCCCATATGCTTAACCCTCCTGTTGAAAATCAAGTTAAATGTTTTTTTGGGAACTTAAATGCCCGACATTAAGTTAATATTTTTTTGGCACTTTCAACAATTTGGAAAGTTTTTTTTGGATCGCCAGGGGGAGAGATTTTTTTGCGAGATAAATTTCAGCGCATTCTAATAGCCCAACACGAACTCCGTGAAGTGATGAAAAAAAATTTTACGCCTAGATCACCCCCTACCTTACTTGAATTATAGTTTTCAATTTAAACTTAAGAAATTGAAAATTTGTTTTCAATCACTTGAGTCGATTCGAGAAGGGTTTTTCTACGAGATCAATTCCAGCACGTTTTAATAGCCTAGGCGACAAAAAATTATAAAAATTTTTGTCGCCTCCGAAAGTTTGTATTGAGCTATTAGAACCAGTGGAAAAACCCCTCTTGAATCAACCCCAATAGTTAAAAACAATTTTTCAATTTCTTAAGTTTAAATTGAAACCTACAATTCAAGTGAGGTAGAAAATTGTGATCCATGTATCAAAATTTTTTTTCGTCGATTCTAAAAGTTTGTGTCAGACTATTAGAATGCTCTAAAATTAGTCTCACAAAAAAATCTCTCTTTCCTTAGTGATCGAAAATAACTTTCTAAATTGTTAAAAGTGCAAAATAATAATAATAACTTAATGTTGGACATTCAATGGATAGCATCAAAGTTAAAAAATAATAATTTAAAATAATAATTTAAAAAAACACTTAACTTAATTTTCGGCAAGGAGGGGGGGAAAATTCAACTTGGGTGTCGTCCGTTGAGCCGTAAGCGGGTTGGGTCGGGTCGGGTGATAACACCAAAAGTCACCCAACCCAACTTGGTCGAGTGGTATTTTTTCCCACCCGACCCGACCCGACCAAGGAGCAAAACCCGCCCAACCCGTGGTCGGGTCAGGTTGGGTCGGGTGGGTCGGGTGAATCAAGTTGGGCCATGCATTTTTTAAAAAAGTCCAAGTTTATCAAAAGCCCAATATTTAAAAAAAAATTCAAATGATATATATAAACTTATTTATAATAAAAGTCAAATTTTATTAATATTTTTAAATTTAACACGTTTAAATTAATCATTTTTTATATTTAGATTTAAATGACATATAAATAGATTTATATTAACAAAAAATATTACAATAAATTTAAAGATAAAAAACTATTCAAATTTAAAACATTAAGTTAAAAAAATATTATTTAAAATATTGTAACCTTATTTGTTAAATTCTTTAAAACCTAAAAATTTCATAATATATATAAATTTTATAGTAATATTAAAACTAAAAATAAAATATAGAACTAACAATAACAGTCGGGTCGGATCAGATTTGATCCGACCTCCAAATATCAAACCTGACCCGACCCGACCCGATTTGTTGTGCACATTCGACCCAACCCGACCTGAAATGGTCGAGTTTGATCGGGTGGCTTACGCCCCTACCGATGATGGGCGGCACCTAAATTTTCTTTAAAAAAGTTTAAATTTTT
Organism: Tinospora cordifolia; assembly: GCA_030144865.1. Classification (NCBI taxonomy): domain Eukaryota; kingdom Viridiplantae; phylum Streptophyta; class Magnoliopsida; order Ranunculales; family Menispermaceae; genus Tinospora; species Tinospora cordifolia. The sequence goes on along the minus strand of JAJIYU010000819.1, from coordinate 8,911 downwards.
TATACCTAACTCTTTCACGACGTTGACATGACACTCGGTTAACATTCAAATGATACTAACATGCGAAGAAGAGGATAAAATATTTTGTCATACCCTGAAATAGGTATAAAAAATTATTCACGCCTAAAAAGGTACATTTTCCGTCGCATTTGCAGACCGAACAACGTGGTGCACGAAACACGCTCGAAGTTCGAAGTTCATCGTATGGCTTACGAGCTGAAATCGGGGCTTAGGGACCTCATGCACAGCGCCACGTATCGCACCCAAACCGCTACCCCCGCCTAACTCGCTCGTCACCGTCTTACTCATTCCCTCGTTACTCATTTTTCGCCCACCAAATAATCAAAGCGACTTAAAGAAAAAGGGGACAACCAATTACTTCGATAAATTTCTTAAAAAAGAAAATTCAGACAAATTAATTAAGATGGTGAAGCTAGCATCTGCGAGAGAGAAGAGACTATACGGTACATGGGAATCAAGAAAGCAGATGGAGTACGTTAACGCAGGATTGTATCTTATGGCGACGGTGATGATGGTGGGTGGGTTCGCTGCCCAGCTATCGGAAACCAATGCGACGTCTGGGCTGCTGCTTGTAATGATAGGTGTAGGGATGGTAATGGGAGTGAACCTTCATGATCTGTTCGCGCACATGGCCGGCATTGATTTTGAATTTTCTATGTTGAGCTTGGATACTCAGCTTGGTCTCGTCGAGTTTGCCGTCCCTCTTGTGCAGGCCTTGGGCTCGCTTCTGGTTTTTTGCCCATTACTCCTCTTGTTCGTTGAGGTATTTTAAAACAATACAAATATACATCATACATACATACGTACATATATATATATATATATATATATATATATATATATATATATTTCAATTATTGTGTTTAGTAGCTAAAATTTTTTATAAAAGTTCATTTTCTTAATAAAAAATATTTTAAAAATATTTTTATAATCATTTAATTGAACATGATAAAATTAAAGTTGGTTTTAAGTAATTATTTTTTATTTAATAAAGAAAATTTCAATAAATATCTTTTATCTTTTCACAACTCATACAGCTAAAATTTTGATTAAAAAATATACAAACCCAATAAAATTTTTGAAACTTTTTTCTCTATTTTTTTTACCAACTAAACAAAAGAAAATGAGATTCTTTAAAAAAAACAGAAAAAAAAAATTTCTCAAAAAAAAAATGTTTTTTTTGCTAACTAAATACATCCTTATTTTTATTTTTTACAAAATATTTGAACTACTTATATCTTATAGATATGGAAGAAGTGATATTTAAAAGAATATATTTCAAAAAATTGTTTCAACCATATTTATCATTGATATTAAAGTAAATAGTAAACCTGGTAAAGTTGTTAATATCAATGATATACTCTTTATCTGAACGATTACAGGTAGAGAACAAACACAACTATGACAAATTGGATAGGTACACTTCAAGAACGCTGCTCTCCGGTTCAGTTCTATGGGTCATTGGATCTATTCACAATGCATGTCAAATTTATGAGAGGGCTAGCGGCCACTTGCAAATACTGCAAGCTAGCGTTCAAATTCCATTTCTAATGGGAAGCTTGCTCTTCTTGGTGGGAGCAGTTGCCAACGGTTCTAGAGACATGGATCTCACCCACGAAGCATGGGTATTGGTAAGCTGCTGTACCTTCATTTTCCACTAGTTATCTAGTCATAACCACACATTTTTTGAACAATCTAAGCCTCTGTTTGTTTAAGCATTTGGCAACTGCAACTTTTTCAAAATGTGTTTTTATGATGGTTGTTCCAAACAAGGCCTAAGTTGGAAGTCAATCAAGTTGTATAGTGTAGTCTGATACCAGTTGAAACTGTTCTTGTGCCATGTGCAGAGTAGAAGTTGCATATTGCTGGGAGTGTTTGGAAGTCTATTATTCCTCACTGGGGCAGTGGTGAATGTAGCGAAGGTGTTTATGATGCAGCAAATGGATGCAGAAAGGCTTGAGGGACTACGCAATGGCGTAGAGGATTATATTAGTAGGGATAGGGAAGCTCAAGTGCCATTCATATCACAAGAGCAAAAGAACAGAACAAAGAAGAACCAGAAGCAAGAAAATGTACCTGTTCCCACACCTTACAAGGATGTGCTTCTTGGTCATCACTGAAGCAAGAGAACAAAATGATCTTCCATCTTTTTTCATTTATTTTTGCTGAACAAACAAAATTACTTCTTTACAAATGGAATGCAAAAATAAAGTAATCAATTCTTTTGACAAAGAAAAAAGGAAAAAAAAAATTGTTCCAATAAGGGAAATATCAGAGTAAATAGTGCAGAGAAAAAGTCTGACCTGATAAGCTAGTGAAATTTCAGAGTCACAGGAACACCACAAATCTAATGAAGAATAACAAGCTAAAAGAGCAAGAAGTGACACACGATATGGTAACGCAGTTCAATGCCAATCACCTACGTCTGCGGGGCCTCGCCCAGTTCAAGAATCCACTATGTGAAAAGCAGATAAAAAATCTTACAGTGAGGATACGACACTTCTTCTTCAGAGAAGCGGCAATATAGACAAACAGCTGCTACTCCTAAAACATGCTAGTTTTCAGCAATCTTCAACATACCCTACTGTGATTGCTGCAACAGAGTACAACTGTTTTCTCTCGATCACTCACACAGAAAAAAACAGTAAATAACAATCAATCTTCTTAACAATGAATAGATAATAATAATGGTGCTTGAGTGATTGATCACAAGCTTCAGTCAAGGCGGGATTAAATAGACAGCAACAAGCAATCTTTCCATTAGAGACGCAGATTCTGGAAAATCCTTCTGGGCAGACTGTCTGATAATCTGTTGCATCTTCTGTTGCGACAGTCTCGAGGAAAACCAGAGATCTTTCCAAAACAGAGGCCGATCGTGGAAGAACTTCCATATGCTGAAAATCTTTTGATATGAGAAAACTGATAATACAATCCTCGACCTGTTTGAAAAGGAAGACATTCCTATCTTTCTAGATTCAGAAAAATAAGCGAATGAACATTTATAATCACATTCTTAAAGTATAAAAGGTGGAGTCGTTAAAAGAGGAATTTTCCAAACCAGTTGAGCTAATGATCACGTTCAGGGATTTTAGCAAAATGGAAAGAATTTGAATTTCAAAAAAAAAAAAAGGAAATAGTTGATTGCCAAAATAGTTTATTGAAAAAGGAAATTGAAATCTAATCCTGAAATCTAGCAACCGATTAGATTTAGATTGTGATATTTTCAAAGACTTCAGTTTTTCATAACAAGAAGGAAATTTGTTTTTCAAAACAGGAAAGAGATCTTTTCCTGGAACAATTCTGAAATGAGATAATCGCAAGACAAAGGAAACTAATTTGCAACAAACATTTCCAATTAAGTAGAATCCTAACACTCTCCCCCTTTGGCATTGTTTGATGCAAAACACATAGTAGAGAAAGGAAAGATGCACAAAGAGCACAGATGCATTAGCAGTAAGAACTCAGATTGCATTAACAGTAAGAACAAAAACAGAGAGACAAACAACCTGTCAAAAGAAACATATCTGTCGAGCTATGTTCATATCTGTCAGTAAGCATCCTATCTAAAGCATCCTATTCTAATTAAACTACTGATATCCTACTCTGCTATCAGTAAACTACCAAAACATATTTTCCTACTCTGCTGTCAGTAAACTACCAAAACATATTTCTCCCCCTTTTTGCCCAACCAATGCAAAGTTAGGTGTCATCGTCAAGCTGCTGCAAGATGGAATGTATGTGATGCTATTCAGCAGAAAGAAACGCCAGACGGGCCTTCAAGTACCCAATGTAACTCTGTCGATCAGAGAGATTGGCAGGGGCATCAGAGGAGGAAGCCGTGTGAGTGGCAGTGGGCCACTCCCCCTCAATGTCTTGCGTATGGGATCCTTCAAATGTCTTTCGGAGAATGCGAAGCTCCCCCTGAAATGGTGTCCGGTCAGTAGGAGGAATCTACACTTGATACTTGGAGGCAAGATACGCAGTGATTGTGTAAGGCAGTAGCAATTTGTTGTAGCTGGAGGAGGATTCAGCATTTTTGACAATGGAATCGAACATGATTTGGCCCATGTTGATTGGATGTCCCGTGCTGATAGCATAGAGAAGGATTGCTCGATCATGAAAGATAGTGGATGCATGAGTGGAAGGCATCCAGACTGAGGTAGAAAGTCGAGACAACAAGAAATGTTTGGCTGTCAGAGAGGACACTTTGATTCCTTCAGGTCCTGGCCAAGTGGACTCAGGATTACCTGTCAGCACTTTGGCAACATCATCCATATCCACGTCTAAAGCTAGGGGGTGTAGAGGATCACAGACAACTTCAGAGAACCCGAAGAAGTCATTAAGATCAACGGGAGAAAACGACACAACTCTCCCCCTCACATAATTGGTATGGAACCAAGAGGAAGTAGAATCGGTAATGGCTGGGGAGAGATTGGCATAGAATTCCTTAACTAAGGACGGGAAGAAGAAGCTGTGGCACGTTACAGACTTTAGAAGACGCTGTTCTTCTAACAGGGTAATTAAACCTGCTTTAGCAAAGTCTGATTTGTGAATATTGCGTTCGACAAGGAATGTTTTAGAACGCAGTTAAGACTAGCAAACCTTTCTGGACAGGTCAAAAAACAAGGGTGATTTGGCGTCTTTGGCGAGGATGAGGGTCGGCCGAACAGGACGAGATGGTTGAGATGAAGATGAAGGACGGTCGGTGGGACCTTTTTTGCTAGCTAATGTTTTGACATGCTTAACTCTAGGAGGTTGAGGAGTTGGGGCAACTGGTGGAACAGAGTTCCCCTGTTCGGGCTGAGGAGCTAGAGGTGCAGGGATGGTGGACTCAAGAGCCGGATGACAAGAAGGAGGAGCAGTGAGAGGAACAGACTTACCGGAGGAGGATGCTAGAGGTGTTGCAACAGGAATCTGAGACATCTTCGCAAGGACCTCAGCCAAAGGAATCTCGTCCTCAGAGGATTCTGATTCAACATCCACTGGAACCGGTTGAACAGATTTGCGAGCCACAGCCTTGAATCAACCCCGTTTTGGAGCGAATTCATCCGAGAAACGTGTTGGAGGAGGGGAGAGACGACCGAATTTGAACTGTGAGAACACCATGTCTAAAAGATCGATCGAGACGAAGATGAGAACAAGAAGGGGTAATGCAGAGTATTTGTAGCTGTGAGAACAGGAGGTCGAACAATCGATCGAAGATGGATCGTTTATGATGCCCTAGGTTGGAAAAGGCCAACAGATTGAATGGCCGTTCAAAACTAAATTGGGAAGAGGAGAGAACGTTGGGTGTTGAGCCCATTGAATGCAGTAACCCAAAAAAACAAAAAAAATAAAAAAATAAAAAAAATAAAAAAAGGAAGAAAGAAAATCTTTAGGGAACCCAGATTCCAAGTGATGCTCTTAAATATTCAAATCTAACAGCATCAAGGGGTTTTGTAAAAATGTCTGCTAACTGATTTTCATTTATCACATGCTGAAGAGTAACAGTGTTATCTTCAACCAGTTCTCTACTAAAATGATGTCTAATGTCAATGTGTTTGGTACGAGAATGTTGAACAGGATTTTTTGATATATCTATTGCACTCTTATTATCACAGTATAGCGTCATGGTTTTATTTTTGATTCCATAATCAGACAGCATCTGTTTCATCCAAAGAAGCTGTGCGCAGCAACTTCCAGCTGCAATATATTCAGCTTCTGCAGTGGATAGTGAGATATTGTTCTGTTTTTTGCTCATCCATGCTACAAGGTTGTTTCCTATGTAAAAACATCTTCCGAATGTACTTTTTCTGTCGTCGATATTTTCAGCCCAATCAGCATCACTATACCCAACAATATCGAAATTATTGTCTCTAAACATCCAAATCCCATAATCAGTAGTGCCACTAACATATCTTATTATTCGTTTAACAGCGGTTAAGTGAGATTCCTTAGGGGCAGCTTGATAACGTGCTCAAACTCCTACGCTATAACTTATGTCAGGACGACTAGCAGTAAGATAAAGTAGACTGCCTATCATGCTTCTGTAAAGACTTTGATCAACTTCTTTTCCAGTTATGTCTTGAAAAATTTTAGTACTAGTGCTTATGGGTGTCCTCATGTGCCTATCATTGTCTAAACCAAACCTCTTAACTAGGTTCCTAGCATACCTCGTTTGTGATACAAATGTACCGTCGCTGCTTTGCTTGATTTGAAGTCCGAGAAAGTAATTTAGTTCTCCAACCATGCTCATTTCAAATTCATCCTTCATCAACTCAGCAAACTTGTTAGAAAGTTCCGGGGATGTAGCCCCAAAACAATATCATCAACATAAATTTGTGCAATAACAAGATGACTATTAGTATTTTTAAGAAATAAGGTTTTATTAATAGTACCTCAGCTATATCCGTTGTTGATGAGGAAGCTTGTGAGTCTTTTGAACCAAGCACGTGGTGCTTGTTTGAGACCATAAAGGGCTTTTCTTAGTTTAAACGCATAATCAGGATGATGGTTGTCCTCAAATCCTTTGGGTTGTTCCACATAGACTTCTTCATTAATATACCCATTCAAGAAGGCGCTCTTTATGTCCATTTGATGAAGTTTGAAGTTCATTGTACAGGCCACGGCCAAGAGAATCCTGATGGACTCCAAGCGAGCAACGGGAGCAAATGTTTCATCAAAGTCTATCCCTTCAACTTGAATATAACCTTGGGCGACAAGGCGAGCTTTGTTTCTAGTGATATTCCCATGTTCATCAGTTTTGTTCTTGAAGATCCATTTGGTTCCAATGATGTTCACATCTAATGGTCTAGGGACTAATTCCCAGACCTGGTTTCTTTCAAATTGTTCTAATTCCTCTTGCATTGCCTCAATCCAGTTTGTATCCGAAAGTGCTTCTTTGACATTTTTTGGTTCATTTGTTAAGGTGAAGCACGAGAATCTCACCATTTCTCTATAATTCTTGCGAGGAACATTTCTGGGTTGTCTCCCTTGATGAAGATCACCAATCATCAGTTCAGTAGGGTGATTCAGCTGAACTCTGGATGAGGGCTCCTTGGACTGGTCCGTTTCTGTATTTTCTGGGTTTTCTGGGTTAACTGTCGTGTCTTCTGTGTCACAGACTGTTGTGACAGTCGGCCTATTAGTTTCTTCAGAATTTTCAGAATCGCTTTCATGTAGAGGCTCGTCTTCTGAAGGCGTCTCATCAGCTTTTTCTTCCTTCTTATAATCACAGATGGTGACATTGATGGATTCCATCACACATTGTGTGTCATGGTTGAAAACACGATATGCTCTGCTGTTAGTTGCATACCCAAGGAATATTCCTTCGTCGCTTTTAGCATCAAATTTTCCATGTTGTTCCCTGTCATTAAGAATGTAACAGATACTGCCAAAGATATGAAAGTAACTTACATTAGGTTTTCTCCCTTTCCACATTTCATAAGGCGTTTGTTCTGTTCCTGGGCGTAAGTACACTTTATTGATTGTATAGACAGCCGTGTTAATTGCTTCTGCCCAGAACTTTGAAGGAAGACTTGCTGCATGCAGCATCACCCGTGCCATTTCTTGAATGTTCTGATTCTCTCTTTCAACAACCCCATTCTGTTGAGGAGTCTTAGGTGCAGAAAATTCGTGACTGATACCCATTTCCTTACACAGATTTGCGAAATGTTGATTCTCGAATTCTCTTCCATGATCACTTCTTATCCTTTTGATTTTGAGCCCCTTTTCAGTTTGTAACCTTGTGCAAAGGTTCTTGAAGTTGATGTATGTATCTGATTTTTCCCTGAGAAAAGTAACCCATGTGAATCGTGAAAAATCATCAACACACACGTATACATACCTTTTACGCCCAATGCTTTCAGTTTGCATAGGTCCGAACAAGTCCATGTGAAGTAGTTCGAGAATTATAGAGGTTGTAATGAACTGGACAGATGAATATTTAGTCTTTTTCTGTTTGCCCAGCTGACATGGTCCACAGACAGCAATCTGATCTGTCTTTAATTTTGGTAATCTTCGGACGGCATCCAATTTGTTGATATTCTTGAGAGTTTTGAAGTTGATGTGCCCAAGCTTTTGATGCCAGATTTCCATAGTGTTTAGTACTGAGTTGTAGCATTGATTAAGAAGCGTCATAACAGATCTTTCAACTTGGTAACAGTTGTCACAAGTTCTGGTTCCCTTCATGTAAGTATTTCCTGAACTGGTTTTGATGATACATCCGTCCTTGGTGAAGTTTACCAAGAGATCATCATCACATAGTTGACTGATACTAATCAAATTTGCTTTAAGTCCTTCCACGAACAGAACATCCCTCAGCTTTGGAAGTCCAGTAACATTTAGTGTTCTTCTTCCAATGACCTTCGCTTTTTCTCCATCACCGAAAGTCACATGACCATCTTCACCTGCACAGATTGAAGTAAGGAAATGTTTGTTACCTGTCATATGCTTCGAGCTTCCACTGTCAAGGTACCATGATTCATTTGCGCATGAAGACAGAGCTGAATGTGCAACCAATGCAATGTTCTGTGATTTTGGTACCCATTTCTGAGTGATCTTCGAACTTGTTTTTCTGTTGTGAAGACAAGTCTGTTGAAGTTTGAGATACTGTCTCCATTTGTGTCCTCTGCTACCGCAAAAGAAACAGGTTGGTTTCTGTGTTCTGTATGTGGTGAACGGAGGACTGAAACGTGATTTTGAGCATGAACTCGATATAGGGTTGATTTGATTCGTTTGATCATCTTTGTATCCAATGCCTCTTTTATCACTGGAACTTTGTCCATGCTCAAGAATTTCTGTTAGTTTAGCTTTTCCAGAGTTTAGACGTTGAAGAGTTTGATCAGCAGCTGCAAGTTTGGTTGAAAGTTCTTTGATTTCCTTGTCCTTTTCTTTGATAACTTCTTGCTGT
>JAJIYU010000818.1:0-43483 GCA_030144865.1 Tinospora cordifolia | reverse complement strand
ATAACCATCCTAAATTCATCACACTAGTGTCCAAACACACATATAAGGGAATAAACAACAGTTCATCCCATTTGACTTGGTTTCCAAACACTAAACTCACAACAGTAAGTTCAAAAATGGGTCTTCATCACTTTGATCTACTAACTATTGATAGATACTCTTAGAGGAGCTCAAAACTTAAAGAAAATCACAAAAACTCACCTTTGAGTTGCTCTCCCGTCGCTCCTCTCCAATCCCAAGCAGTTTCAGTGAAAAATGAGCAAATCTGCGCCTGAAACGAATATATAGCCCGAACACGGACCGCGGTCACACTTTTTGGACTCGGTCATTGAACAGTTTTCTCTTCATGGACCGCGGTCTTCACTTTATGGACCGCGGTCACCCCTTTACGGACCACGGTCGGCACTTCACGGACCGCGGTCTCCAATGTGACCTAGTTCTCGTTCATGCAATTTTTCCACTGTTGACCGCGGTCGGCCCTCAATGACCGCGGTCCACAGTTTGTTTGCATTTTTTCTGGGTTTTCACATTCACGAACCGCGGTCATCATCTGTGGACCGTGGTCAGCAGCAAGGTACCCTATTTTTTACAGTTTTTCGTGCACATTTCTAGCTATCCGAATGTTCTAATAAATTTTATCTTGATTAAATATCATATAATGATAATTAAAACAAGTTTCCACTCATTTTTATATTTATTTTGAATTTTTTTAAAAATTCGTGTTGTCGTGTATACATTATAAGACCTAGGGTGATCACAGCCAGGCCATGCTACTTTTACAAGTACACAACTTGCATCACATTCTATTTCAATTATCCCAAGTCTTATTAATTCATGATGAGCACACAAACCACACAATTTAATTTTTAATTTAATAAAACTAGTACAAGGGGATAAAAGAAATATTTCAATCTTTATTTATTCAATAAAATAAAGAAATACATGCCTTGAATATTAAATGTTTAAGATAATTAAAGAAAGAGTACATAACTCAAAATAATGACAAATTAAATTCAGCGGAAGTCTTAATTTAAATAATCAAAATTTTGGCAACATGCCCTTACATATAAATTTTTAAATTAAAAATCTTATCTAATTTTCAAAAGTCTTCATGATTAAATTTCCTGAAAAATATTATAGAAAGGCGTGAGCACATATACCAGTGGATTATTCTACAAACAACTAAATTACTAATTCAAATCAAAAGCATATGCAAATTCAAATACTTATAAACAATTAAGTGATTCAAACAACATCTTTGGTTATTATTAACATTAAGACTGAAAGGGGTTCTAATCCCTTGATGTTCTAATCAAAACACTCCACTCTTGGATAGAAAAATAATTCATCTTGTCATATTCCATTAGAATAAGGATCTCATGTCCACATTCCAAGTACTTTGGGTTATACCCATCCACACATAGTGATGAGTCCCATATACATTAAGTATATTTAGAGAACAACCATAGCATCACTTGGATTACTATGACAGTACGTGGTTCATAACTTCAAAGTCTTAATCTTAATTCCCACATATTCATGAATAAAAAATTAGAATAAGAAAATTAAGAATAAAACATTCAAAGAGCAAGAAAACAATATATAACATGCTTAATAATTCAAATCAAACCTAAGCATGAAAACTAGGCATGGCATGGTATCATTAATGCTTAAAACTTGCATATATGATGATCTAAATTTAAATAATGATCAAACATGTTGCAAACTGAAAATAAAAGATGCACAAACATGCTAGAAACTCAAACTAGTAAAATAGAAGAGTAAGAAATCTCATCCACCTTAGTTGCTTGTTTGTAGAAAATCCGGCAGAGGTTCCCTTCTTCTATGCACTTCAAGAACAACCAACAACTTCAAGAATGTAAAAGAAATCTAAAATCTCAACTTCTCTCTTAAAATCACTCAAGAACACAAGAGAGGGAAAAGGGGTTGCCAAGAAGAGGGCTAGAACAAGCTAAAAAAGAAGTGTCAACTCTTTGCTTTGGGATGAAGAAGAAGTGAACATAAGGGGGTTTATATAGATTTTCAAGATGCTAGGGGGGACGTTTTGGGCAGCTCACAATTGAGCAACTTTCCACTGCTAAAGGGGATAGTTTGTATAGAATAGGGCAAGTGTGCTCTTAGGGTTTCCTAATCATGTTTCCACAAAATCCTTGGATCTTTCTTTGTTTCATTTATGTGTGTGATCACAAATCAGATTTTGAACAACTTCTAAACCATTTAGGACGTCCATCTAGATCAGATTTTGTGCTCATGACATGTTTCCTATTTAATACATTTGCTTGGGCATCACACATACATTCCATGGAAACATTGCCTTTGTGGCGTCATGGGAGCATAGTGCAACCTTCTAATTTGGGCATCGATCATAAGATTAGGAATCTTTCTTATTTCTTGTGTTTCCTTCTTCATTAGGTTGTGACGTCTAGGTTTAGTTGTGGCACACACATTATATTTTTAGAAGCTTCTCTTTGTTACATGTGCACACACACACCCACATACATGTAAGGGTCGGTTGTGGACTATGGGCGCACATGATCATTTGTGGTTGGTCATGCATTTATGGGTCCACATGAATTTAATAAAAATTCATATTTCATTATTTACTAGGAATTAAGGGCTTTTTATTTGACAAGGGTGATTTTCATTTCATTTACTTTCCTAATTTAGACTCCCCTGAAGGGTGTTAGGCAAATGAAATCCCAATTCTTGTCCAATTGAGCTGATTTTTGGATATGTTGTCTAGTTGATCTGTTCATGTCACTCATGAAATTTCAGGTGATTCTAAGGTCCTTAGGGTCACTAAATGAGGATTTTGGACTTGCTATATTTGCCTCTGAAATGGAGCTGATTTCATTTTTTACCCAAATTTCATCCAATTGATATTAAAATTCTCATTTCATTAAGTACAAGATTTTTAAGGTATTGCACGATTTGTTTGATCAGCTAAAGGGTGCTAGAGTATTTTTGAAGATTAATCTAAGGTCAGGGTACAATTAGCTACGTGTTAGGGAAGAAGATGTACCAAAGACGATTTTCTAGACTCGCTATGGGCACTATGAGTTCCTAGTTATGCCATTTGGCATAACGAATGTAATAAACCAAAATTTTGTCAATTAATTAAAGATAAATAAGTTTAATGGAATTTAAATGAAATACGTAAAGTGAATCAACTTTGAAGATTTTAAGAAACTTTTGTGTGCAAATTATGGGTAGGCAAATAAAACCTTAATTCGATATTTAAATGAAAATGTCAATTAAGCAGAATTAATTATGAAATTAAAAGAATAGAAATAAAGTATACACACACACATACACACACACACACACACACACACACACACACATATATATATATATATAGGTTAATGTGTGTGTGAATAATATGTGTGTTAAATACTACATATTATAGGAATATGTCTATAGAAAAATTTACGTAATTGAATAAAAATGTAGTATGCGTGTATTTATCTAAAATAAATATAACATTTTATAAGTATCAATTTATAATTATATAAATAATTATCTGAAAATAAAAATATGAAATAAATTTAAATAAAAATATATAAAAATGAAGAAATGAAAAAAAATGTAGATTATTAAATTGTTGGCATTAAAACATTTAAAGAAATAAAAATATATCTAATAAATACAATATTAAAAAAAATAGAAAGGAGGAATATTAGAAAATTAATAAAATGGAAAGACATGTGCAAAAATCCATGTTTACATCAATTAGAAAGTGTAAAATTAGCAAATTTTAGATAATAGCAACCTTAGAAAGTGATTTTGGTAATTAAAAACTGCATCCAACGGTCCAAACTCGATCTGTCCGATCCAACGAATGAAATCAAAGCCAAAATAGTGCTCAGGAGCACCGAATCAGCATAATCCAATGGCCCAGAATCAATTCGCCTGATCTAATGGTTGGGATTCATTTTGTTGATCGTGAACAACACTGCGCTCGAGGTTAATCGTGCGACCTGGATCGGTCTTCGCATTCTAATGATCATTTGTGTTGCACTCGAGGATCATCCGACGACGAAGATCAAAGCCCGATGGGTTGATCGCGAACGGTGCTGCGCTCGAGGACGATCGGATGGCCCAAATTTGAGACGTCTTCGATCGATTGCGAACCAATGCTTCATTCGAGGTTGATTTGAGCATCTAGATCAGAGTCGCACGAATGAAGATCCGCACACCGCGATTGAGGCTCATCCAATGGTCCACGTTTGAGGTGCCTTGTTAATCATGGATCAATGTTGTGATCGAGGAAATCTAGCGGTCAGGAGACAAGATGATGATCGCGAGTCCTTGGTGCGATCGAGGATCATCAACGGTCCATAATCCATGCTCCGATTAAAACCAAGTAAATAACGAAAAAATTCAAAAAAAATGTTTCTAAATTCCAAAAAAATTATTCAAATACACTTACTATTTTCTTATGCTTGGGGGGCACGAAATTTTGAATAATTGGCATGTTTCCTACAAGGAGAGCACCAAAAACTTGCCATTCTACACCATTTTGAACTCTATATAATGGACCCCTAGTGCTCCCATTCTTTTCATCCCAAATCAAGAACATACTAGTCCTTCTTGACTCTCTCTAGCCTTCTTCTTAGCAATCCCCTCAGTTCTTGAGTGATCTTGAATTGTTCTTGAGTGTTCTTGAGAGTTCTTGAGTGTTTTGAAGCTTTAGATTAATGGAATTCTGTCGAATTTTAGAGGTGTGCAGAAGAAACTTATTTAAGGTGGAAGTGATTTCTAACTTTTACTTCTTTATTTTAATTTGAATAAGTCTTGCATATGTAATGATGTTTTGAAGTTGAATGATTGAATATATGTTTTAAATATGCATGCTTTATTTATTTAATGTGCCATGAATATACATATTATGCATGTTTATAAATCAAGAATAATGATGCATGATATGCTTGAATTATGCCTTGAATAAATATTTGATGATTCATGTTATGTATATGTTGCATCAATGGTTTAATCTGATATTGTGTGTTGTATCACTAAGAAAAGATTAAATAATGATTCAATCCACATACTTGCGCAATGATGGACTGCAAAGTGTCATTGTGTGTGTTCCGCCCCCGATCCGGCTTGTCAGCTTACCTTTGATGATTTTGAACTGGGTTTCCAAGAGTAATCCCACTTCATAGATATTGGGTTTGGGTTTCCAAGAGTGATTCTCTCTCCCAATGATGTGGAACACAGAGATTAAACTCTTTCGGTCTCAATGTCAACCATAAACAAGAAATTTGTTTGAATTGCCTAATGTACAAAAGTTTTTGATATGTTTGGTTTGTTTGAATTGAAATAATGATTTAACTGTTTAGAAAGATCCATTGGGCTATATGCTCACCCTTCCTTCTATTTTTCAGGTAATTGATTTACATGAAGACCATGAATATTAGTTAGGTTCTTTTTATTTAAAAAGTTTTTAATTTCTATGTAAGGGCATGTTGCCCAAGTTTTGAATCTTCTGTTGTAATAGTTTTCTTCAAGATCAAATTATGTGTCAATTTTATTTAATTAATTGAGTTTATGAATTTTAGTTATTTTTTATACTATTGTCTTATTAAATTCTTAAATTTAAGTTATGTACTGTTAAATACAATCAAGGCATGAAATAATTGAAATAGAAAGTGATGCAAGTTGTGTACTTGTAAATGTAACATCGGCCTGGCCTACCGTTTAGTTTAGTCCACTGTCAAGAGAATGGTGGTTACGTCCAATGCTTAAAGATGCGAGGGTTGGGGTGTTACAACGAATGCCCCAACAATATTCATTGATGACATTTTGATCTACTCGATGTATAGAAAAGAGGATGCAGAACATCTTAGAATAGTCTTACAGACTTTGAAGGAACACTGCCTGTATGTGTCACGACAAGTAACATTACAACCAGTACAAAATTCTCAAACATGTCAGAGTGTTGACATGTTAGAAACCTGTAAACCTTTCTAACCAAATCACCAATTTCCTAAAAAATTTGACATAGCCTCCTGTAAAAATATAACATATCACCAAATTCAATATACCTAATAGATTACAATCAATATAAAAACCATATATTTCTTCATTAAATTAACCATACATCCATACAATCCATAATTTGTTTTGACAATACATTCAGAAGATAACAAGTCTATATACATCTCCAATTATAGTAGTTTGGCTAATTATTACAATTACCAATACACTCTTGGTGATACATAAATCTCAGATATGTGGTTAGTTTTCATTCATTTATCTTGTAGACACCAAAATAAATACCCAAATTCGAATAACCTTTAAGGGGCTGTTAAGTATGTTAAACCCTAACAAAATTATAATTGGATCTTATAGAAATGTAGGGAAAAAATACGTTCCCATCGACACCAAATTCGTAATTTTTACATATCAATTGGAATTTTGGTGGGCGACTGACCAATTGGGTTATTTATTGAAATTTAAAAAAAAATAATAAAAAAATAATTGGAAATTATCTCCCCAACTTAAGAAATTTCATCCTCAAAATTTTTAAAAAATGTACCTCAAGTAGTGAAGAAATCTAGGAGTTGTTCCCGCATCATATCCTCACTATCATGAAATTGCCATTTGACTCTAACCACAAAAATTTCTTTATTTCTCAATTTTTGTATTCTTCTACCAACTATTTGCATAGGTTTCTCTTCAAAGTTGGTATCTTCCCCAAATATTAACTGAATCAAATCTAGAACATATGTTGGATCTAGGGTTTACTTGCGCAACATAGACACATGAAACACATTATGAACACTAGCTAATGGAGGTGGTAAAGCAATATTGTAAGTTAATGGACCAATTCTCTCCAAAATCTCAAACGGTCCTACAAAGCATGGAGCTAACTTTCCTCTCACTCCAAATCTCATCTGACCAATTTGTAGTGAAACCTTCAACAAGACCTGATCACCAACTGCAAACTCTAATGATCTATACTAGTTATCAAAATAGCTTTTCTGGCAATCTTGGGCTATTTTAAGTTTCTGCCTAACTTGCTTAATCTTCTCTGTGTGATCTGTAATAACCTCAGGCCCCAACAACTATGATTCTCCAACCTCGTAGCAACAAGTCAAAGATCTACAATGTTTACCATAAAGAACCTCAAACGGTGCCATACGGATACTAACCTGATAACTGTTATTATAAGAAACTCACGCAAATAAAGATATTCATTCCAGTTCCCACCAAACTCTAAAATACAAGCCCAGAGCATATACTCAAACATCTAAATAACTCGTTTAACCTATCCATCAGATTGCGAATGAAATGCAGTACTGAGACAAATATGGGTTTCTAACCAAGTTTGCAATGACTGTTAGAACCTTGAAGTAAACCTTGGATCTCGGTCCAACACAATAGATACAAGTACCCCATATAGCCTCACTATCTCTAGTATATACAACTTGTTCAGTTTACCCATAGAGTCATTGATGTTCACTAGAAGAAAATGGGCAGATTTTTGTAACTTATGAACAATCACCCAGATGGCGTCATATCTACCTAGAATCTGTGGTAATCCAGCAATAAAATCCATCATTATATGCTCCCATTTCCATTTTGGAATGATAATGGTTGCATGTACCCTCTAGGCCTCTGGTGTTCAGCCTTTACCTGCTGGCACACTCCACATTTTTGTACATATTCAGCAATATCTTTTTTCATTCCATGCCACCACATGTTCTTTTCATATCATGATACATCTTGGTCGCTCCTAGATGAATTGTGTATTGTAATCTGTGTCTATCCTGAAGTGACTTAGCTCTAAGCTCCTGGTGAGTTGGTACCCATATCCTCCCTAGGATTCCTAAGATACCATTAGAATCTTTATGCCAATCAATTTAATCAAAGCTATCAGCTCAAGAATCATACATCCCAAAATCTGGATTATGTTGCTGCAGCTCCTTAATTCTTTGATTTTGAGCATTTGTCAGCCTCATTTGCATTTGAGCGCATATGCCCAATGAAACATCAATAGAAAATGTACTCATGACTATAGCCCATTTTAACATCCTCTATTCATGAACCATTTGACAAGCCACAACTCAACCTTTAGTCCATTTCCAGCTCAAGGCATCAGCGATGGCATTGGCTTTTTTAGGGTGATACTCAAGATTAAAATCATAATCCTTAAGAAATTCTAACGAACTATGTTGCCTCATATTAAACTCTTTTTGATCAAACAAGTACTTTAGACTTTTATGATCAAAGTATAATGTGAACTTCTTGCCATAGAGATAATGTCTCATGATTTTCAAAGCAAACACCACTACAGCTAATTCCAAATCATGCACTGGGTAATTTTTCTCATGCACCTGTAATTGCCGAGATGCATAAGCTATTATTCTACCTTCTTGCATTAAACACACCCCAAACCTGAATGAGATGCATTGGTATGAATGACTAGTTCCTTCTCAGGTTCTGGGAGTACTAGTACTAGATACAGTAGTCAGCTTTTTTTTCAATACAATGAAGGCTTCTTCACATTCATCAGTCCACATTAAGGACTCAGTCTTTTGAGTTAACCTAGTCAGTGGAGCAATTAATTTAGAAAATCCTTGCACAAACTTCTTGTAATATCCAGTTACACTAAGAAAACTTTGAATTTCAGTCTATAACATCCCCCCTCCCGAGCCCCATTGTCCCCATCATCTGATGGTATACTTTTCTTCGATCAATAATCTTAGGCTACCCAGGAGGCAAGCTCGTTCTACGTTATCCCTTTTTCCTTTCTAATAATTCATGGCAATATAAATAAAACACCCTTTGTTTATATATTCTAAAATTCAGAGTACATGATCTATAACAGTAGAAAATAAATTCAGAACTGAAATAAATAATTCGGCTTGGGCCCACGTGCCTCACAATGAAATAAAGAAACAACAAAAGAATTTCTAACGTAAGCTAATAAATAAATTTCTTGACATGTGAAAAATGAGGGGGTGACCTAAAAAGCCCAATGAATCATTCTACCTATTTAATTCATTATTCCAGTCAAATAATACAAACATGTCAAATACTTTCAAGGATTTAATCAATTCAAACAATATATTATTTTTGTCATAATTTAGATCGAACGTGAATAAGCTCTGTGCTCCAGATCTAGGGAGAGAGGTCAATTCTGAAACTCAAATCCTTCTCTAGTGGGATCACTCCTGAAACCCATTCCACTCTGGTGTAAATCCTCACAACCAGTTCAAAAGTCCAATTCTGCATGGAACACAAAATGTTTGTCCCCGTATCGGTATGTGGTTGAAATCTTATTTAATCTTATTTTTGTGTATAGGAGCAATATAAATAAATATTTCAACAGTATTCAAACATACCAATAGTATAACATCATAAATCAACAAAAACAAAGATTTTTTTATTTCTGATGTGGAAGATCATACGAGACGCAACTACAGAGCATACTCTCTCAAATAGGAAAGGCGACTTTCAATTTCTGATGTAGAAGATCGTAGAAGACGCAACTATAGAGCCTCTCTTAGTCACAAGCAATATAATAATTTAAAAAACATAAATTAAATTAGGCACACAAGCAAATATTATTTAAATCAAAATAATAAATTAAAAGCAAGGGAAAGAATTTCACATCGAGATCGCTTCCTAAATTTGTGTAGCACTTCGTTGCTACTACCTCGCAGGCCATTTAGAATAGCTCAAGAAAAGAAAAGGGGTTGAAGGTGCCAAAAAGGAGGCAGAGAGAGAGAGCAAGAGAAATTTTAACTTTTGTTCTAGGATGAATGAAATGGGTAGGGTAGGGGGTTTACGTAGAGTCTCTGAGGGTCATATCCGTCTTTTTTTGCCTTCCTAAATAAGAAAACTTTTATTTTTGCTTAATTGGGGCGGCTAGGGTTTGAGTTTTGATTTTTAGAGTTTTTTCGTATTTTTTCGATTTTTTTAGTATTTTCCTTCATTTTTTTTGAATTTTTTCGTAGTAAAATGATTTTTTTATAAATAAAGCGCGCACACTATGCATGCATGGGCTGTGCGCGATTTAGGGCGCGGCCCAGTGCTCCCGTGTGCGCAGGTACATGGGCCTTGGGCCCATGCAGCAAATTAAATTCTTTTTAACTTATACATGGGCCTTGGGCCCATGTGTGTGTGTGTGTGTATCTATTTTTCAATTTTGTTTCTATTTCATAAATGCATCTAACCAATAAATTTTCACATATACCTCCATATATATATATATATATATATATATATATATGTATAAGTTTCAAAAATATTATACTAAATATATTATCCAAAATATTATTTCCTTATCTCAATAGAGAAGACTATGATGAAGAATATTATATATACTAAGTATATTTACCCATATATCACTACATGCCAAGTATTAATTAATGAATATCCATATATACTTATCTTAAATTGATATGCAATTAATTAATTAATTAATTGGCATAAAAGTATAAATGGATATGCATTAATTAATACTAATATATATATATATATCTTTTTTTTCATTTTTTTCTATTTTATAAATGCATCTAACCAATAAGTTTACACATATACCTCCATATATATATATATATATTTAAGTTTCAAAAATATTATACTAAATATATTATCCAAAATATTATTTCCTTATCTTAATAGAGAAGACTATGATGAAGAATATTACACATACTACATATATTTACCCATATATTATTACATGCCTAGTATTAATTAATGCATATCTATATATACTTTTATGCCAATTAATTAATCAATTAATTGCATATCAATTTAAGATGACATATCAAATATATATATATACATGTGTCTATACCAATTAAATCACATTAATATATACAAAATAATTTGGGGTATTACATTCTACCTCCCTTAAATGAATTTCATCTTCGAAATTTACACTAGTTTATTTTATGTTGTTTTGTCATGTATCCCTAGTCTTGGACGACTCTTCTATGAATTTTAGTGACAACTCTTGTCGTTTTAGGAACTACATAGCTAAGGTGTTTGGCACGTCATCAGGGCAAACGTTGATCTTGGTAAGATACTTAGAAATACACTTTTACAACCTCATAAATTTCTCAAAATTCTTACTTTATTCAATTTTTTTAGAATTATTTCATCAAGGCTTTGAAACATTACAATCAACCTACCCTTTCAAAATAATTTTAACCTAATAGTTCATCTAACGTAGTGTGAAGGTTACTATTAAGGAACTTGTTCTTCAGGAACGTCATCAATAGGGAAGTCTACAATAGCGAATACTCTGGCTTTCTCTACTCACAGCCTTGGTTTTGGTTTTGCCTTGGTTGTTGTTCTGTCGGGGTGGTAGCTGTTGAGGACACATATTTTGTTCTCCACCTTGACAATTCGAAGGTTGTTGCTGCTGTTGTGTCAGGGTTTTGTTGGGACAAAACTTCGCTAGGTGTCCTCGCTGATTGCAGTTGAAACACCGCCCTTGACGTCTGGCCAGCTCTAATTGTTCTTCCGTTTTGGGTTGGTTTTGCCATTAGGGCATCTTGTTTCCATCGTTCTGATTATCATTCATTCTCTTTTAATCTCCCAAGTGATCTTTGTCACCTCATGGTTTCTTGTTCTTGTTTCTTAACCTTTGTTTGAAATTCAGCTCTTGCTCTAAGGTTAATGCCCTATCTACGACTTTCATATATGTCTTTAGGCTAGCTATCTTTATTAATATTTGAATCTCAATCTTGAGACCCTGAGTGAAATGGTTGACCTTCTTCTTCTCTTAACTGATAAGTTTAGGTGAGAACTTTGCCAACTTGATAAATTTGGCATCATACTTGGCCAATGCCATCTGCCATTTCTTCAACTGAATGAAATCCTCCTGCATCTTTGTTAATGTTGCTTTCGGGAATAATTTCTCATAAAATATCTCCCTAAACTCTTCTCAAGTCATTCGGCTAACATTAATGGTCGGATCTACCTTTACTATCTGCCAAAAGCTTTTAGCTAGTCCCTTAAATTGATGGGTAGCCAATGCTACCCTACTAGGACTTGTTAATCTTAACACATCGAGGTGTTCTTCTAATTCTTGGTACCAATGGTCAGCTGTTAAGTTATCAGTAGTACCATGAAATTGTGATGGTCCTAGTCTTTAGTTCTAATAGCAACTTTCTATGTTCACTATCTTCCAGGTCCTCTGGTTTCTCCTGATGATCCGAAATCTCAACTGTTGGTATTGGTTCTTGCATCGTAATCTATTCCTGCACCTGTGGCTGTGGTGCCGCTTGTGATATCAATCAAGCTAGCAACTTTTCTATTTGTTCCATCACTCTTCTGGTGACTTCATTCATCATATGTTCCATCCTAGCCTCAGTCATGCCGTTCTACACTTCCTGAAAGTCAGTGTCATCAGATGTAGCACCTCTTGTTACATATCTTCTAGGTCCGACCGTTATCTACACATTAACGCCGATTTAGTATTCGTTTTTGCCATTTTTGTTTAGTCCATTCTATCATGACTCTAGATTCATGTCTCTAGGTTCTCGATTTGTTTAGTGGCCTAATAATTTATTCTTCTAAGTTACTTTTCTTTTTTCTTTTTTTTTGGGTAAAGGATTTGGTTTCATACAAGCAGTAAGATCATTATGCATTCAATCATTCAAGAAATTCATGCTAGCATAGTAAAATTCTAGGCTTCCGCCTATACCTCCATGTTCGTGTGTCCCATACTACCCTTGTCCTTTAACATAGGGAAATGAGTTCGTCCAAAGCCACTGATCATTCACCAGACATGGTCCATCATTCTCTGAGTTCAGGATTCTTCCATACCCTTGAATTCCTATGCATCCCACATAGAAACCAAGGATACAGGATCATCCCGATCTCATGCCCTGACCAAACAAGTTTTCATGCTTCAAGCATTTTCAGTCTCTAATTTATGTCCTAAAATTTTATTCATGATTCACTGTGCCACCCTTGGCAAACCCCAAGTCTCTACTTAAGGTATCTTTCCTAGACTTAAGTTCTCAATTCCTAGTTGAAAAGTCCTTATTCATGATTCATTGATACTGCATTTAGCATCTCCTTTGAATTATAGTAAATTCATTGCCCTTAGTTTCCCTCTCCTGGTTTTCTTGTAGGAAAATAATTGTGTTCTTCAACTCTGACTACTTGTATGAGCTGGGGGGATAACCTCCAGATTAGACCACGAGATTGAAGTCTGCTTAGCAACCGTGCTTTCTAAAACATGATAACCCATCTTCCTTTCAATGTTTAGCTTTATTCGCGACAAGGCTTACTCAATATCAGCTCAGCTCAGCTCGTAATCTTTGTATCCAAACACAACCATTGAAAACATATATCTCTTTTCAAAAAAAAAATTTTCAAAATCATTTCAATTTTCAAAATAGGAGGTAGGGCTTCTAAATTAAATAAATAATTTTACCTGACTAATCAATTTCTTCTAATTCTTGCCCAAGGCATCTAAAGCCCAGGCTCTGATACCACCTTTGTAACACCCCGCCTCTTGAGCCCCATCGTCTCTGTCATCTGACGGTATAATTTTCTTCGATCAATAATCTTGGGCTACCCAGGAGACGGGCCCGTGCTATGTTATCCCTTTTTCCTTTCTATTAATTCATGGCAATATAAATAAAACACCCTTTATTTATATATATATTCTAAAATTCAAAGTACATGATCTATTATAGTGGAAAATAAATTCAGAACTGAAATAAATAATTCAGCTTGGGCCCACGTGCCCTACAATGAAATAAATAAACAAGAAAAGAATTTCTAATAAAAAATCTTCCATATAGGCTGATAAATTAATTTCCTGAAATGTGAAAAATGAGGGGGTGAGCTAAAAAACTCAGTGAATCATTCCATCTATTTAATTCATTATTCCAACCAAATAATACAAGCATGTCAAACACTTTCAAGGATTTAATCGATTCAAACAATACATTATTTTCGTCGTAATTTAGATCGAACGGGGATAACCTCTATGCTCCAGATCTAGGGAAAAAGATCAATTCTGAAACTCAAACCCTTATTTAGTGGGATCATTCTTGAAACCCATTCCACTCTAGTGTCAATCCTCACAACCAGTTCAAAAGTCCAATTCTGCATAGAACACAGAATGTCCGTCCCCGTACCGGTATATGGTTAAAATCTTATTTAATCTTTATTTTTGTGTATAGGAGCAATATAAATAAATATTTCAACATTATTCAAACATACCAACAATATGACGTCATAAATCAACAGAAACAAAGATTTTCGATTTCTGATATAAAAGAGCGTACGAGACGCAACTACAAAACATACTCTCTTAGTTACAAACAATAAAATAATTTAAAAAACATAAATTAAATTAAGCACACAGGCAAGCATTATTTAAATCAAAATAATAAATTAAAAGAAAGGGAAAGAATTTCACCTCGAGATCGCTTCCTAAATTTGTGTAGCACTTCGTTGCTACTACCTCACAAGCCATTTAGAGCAGCTCAAGAAAAGAAAAAAGGGTTGAGGGTTCTAAGAAGGAGGCAGAGAGAGAGAGAGAGAGAGAGAGAGAGAGAGAGAGAGAGAGAGAGCAAGAAAAATTTGAACTCTTGTTCTAGGATGAATGAAATGTGTAGGGTAGGAGAGTTTATATAGAGTCTCTGAGGGTCAGATCCGTCATTTTTTGCCTTTCTAATTAAGAAAACTTCTATTTTTGCTTAATTGGGGCAACTAGGGTTTGAGTTTTGATTTTTAGGGTTCTTTTCATATTTTTTCGGTATTTTCCTTCATATTTTTTTTATTTTTCATAATAAAATGATTTTTTTAAATAAAGCGCGCACATTGTGTGTGCATGGCCAGCGTGCCTGTGTGCGTATATATATATATATTATTATTATTTTTTCATTTTTTTTCTATTTCATAAATGCATCTAACCAATAAGTTTACACATATACCTCCATATATATATATATATATAAGTTTCAAAAATATTATACTAAATATATAATCCTAAATATTATTTCCTTATCTTAATAGAGAAGACTATGATGAAGAATATTACAAATGCTATGTATATGTACCCATATATTACTACATACCTAATATTAATTAATGCATATCCATATATACTTTTATGCCAATTAATTAATCAATTAATTGCATATCAATTTAAGATAACATGTCAAATATATATATATATATATATATACAAATGTGTCTATACCAATTAAATTGCATTCATATATACAAAATAATTTGGGGTATTACATAGTCACTATGGTAGGTCTTGGCCAGTTGATAATAGCCTTAACCTTAAAAAAATCTACAGAGACGCCCTCTACAATTACCATATGACCTAAAAACTTCACTTTATCTATCCAATACTCACATTTAATAAACTTTGCATACAACCTGTGCTCTCTCAGGGTTTGTAAAGTAGTCGTGGGAAGTTGTTCATGTTTCTCCTTAGTTTTAGAATAAATAAGAATATCATCAATGAAAATAATAATGAAGTGATCAAGATATGATTTAAACATCCTTTGCATTAAATCCATAAACATAGTAGGTGCGTTAGTTAACCCAAATGGCGTAACCAAAAATTCATAATGCCTATATATTGTTCGAAAAGTTGTCTTGGGAATATCCTCTTCTCTGATCCTCAATTGATGATACCTCGATCTCAAATCAATCTTTGAGAAATATTTGGCTCCAATTAGTTGATCAAACAAATCATCAATTCGAGGAAGTGGATATTTGTTTTTTATAGTCACCCTGTTTAGCAGACGATAGTCTATACATAGTCGTAGACTCTCGTCTTTCTTCTTCACAAACATCACAGGTGCTTCCGAAGGTGACATACTTGAGGTAATAAACCTTTTACTGAACAATTCTTCAAGTTGCACCTTAAGTTCTTGTATCTCCTTTGGTGCCATGCGATAAGGTGGAATAGAGATGGGTTTAGTTCCCAGCATCAGCTCAATAATAAAATCAATCTCCCTTTTAGGAGGTATTCCAGGTAAGTCATCAGGAAATACATCAAGAAATTAATTCACCACAGGAATTTCTAATAACTGTATACCTTGCTCCTTTCCATCCATTGTCTTTATGCCAACTAAATATTGTGCTTCCTCATTAGTAATTAATCGACCTCTAGTAGGAGTTCTCAAGGCATCCATGCCTCTATAAACAAAAAAAAGGTTGTCTTGAAATCTGAAAAACTACTCTCTTGGAAAAATAATCCAGATAAGCTACAAGCCAATCCATACCTAGAATGACATCAAACTCCAAGAAGTCTTGCAGCCTCAAATCAACAGACATTTCATATCCTCAATATTTAACGAGACATTTTTCACATATCATATTAGGATAAATCCTTTGTCCAGCAGTTGTACTTAATGTCAAGGGTGTATTGGTTCTAACAGGAGTAAGTCTCAATCTATCTACTATGCTACCAAAAATAAATGATAATGTGGATCTAGCATCAATCAAAACATACATCATAATATTACAAATGTTGATCATACCTTCAATTAAATTATAGCTAACATCTGGATCAGGTTCAGTTATTGCCTTTGTTTGTTCTCTTGGAAGTGCTGAAGTCATTTGGGATGGCCAACCCCCTTGTGGTGTTTGAAATGGACATTCATTTCTTTTGTGCCCCTTTTGTTCACAATAAAAACAAGTAATAGATGATTAAGGTGTAAAAGAGCTTGTTTGTGAATGTACCCTGGGTGCTGACATTCCACTCTGTCTTCTGCCACCTCCTCATCTCGATGGTACTGGCAATCTTATTGAGGAACTTTGAATCTGAGATCTCCTCATAAATTGCTATCCCCTGGAACCTGATGTGGAATTGACACCACTGGTGTGGCAAGTGTCCCAATCCTATTAGATACTTCTTCCATATAAAATCTTTTATTCCCCTCATATTGGTTCTTGTTCCACCTGGATTTGCTTTTTCCTTGGAATGCTAAATTTTGCTCAGATGATAAAAAGGAAGCATGTGAAGCAGCTTCCTGATTCGCAATTTCCACCCTCTCAAAGTCTGAAGCTTGATTAAATATGTTTTTACCCCAGCTAATGCCAACCCCTTACATATGACATCCCAGAACCCATCGCAAAGCTTTTTCATTCACAAATTATCAGCGGCCATTAGCTCTGGTGCAAAAAAAGATAGCTTAGTAAATTCATGTTCATTTTCTCAAACTGTCATATTCCCCTACTTCAAATGGAGGAACTGATCCCTTCACTTATCTTTCTCTGATCGGTGGGAAAAAACATTCATAAAACATCTCTTTGAATTTCTTCAAATGGAGGAACTGTCATATTCCCCTTTTACTTATGGACTTTTACCATCGCTCCGCATCCTCGATGAGTTTAAAGGTAGCTAATCTAACTTTGTCTTGTTCCCTCATTTCAAAAGCTTTCATTACCTTATTATATTTTTTCTTTTATTTTTCATCACTTCTGTCTACTACCACTAGAGTTTTCTATTGCAACAGTAGGTACTACCTCATTAACCCCAATGCTACTGGTACCAACTTCAGGAACTACTAGTGTGTTAAGCCTCTGTAACTCTTCCCTGATCTTAGCCATCATCTCTATTAGTTGTGTGGTATTCTACAATTGCATCAGTATCATCTCTTCCAACTTCTTAAATCGTTCCTCATAGGGATCCATAATCTCCTTGGCTCCTTCTCTTTAGATCTACTCATTTATAAAAGCAAAAAAAATTGCATTAGATAACACCCACAAATTTATAATCTAAATTTAACTACCCACACAAACAAACATAATAAGAGATAAGTTTATTTCTCTTTCTAAGGCTCTGATACCACTATTGTTGCGACCCCTTCTCAGGTGATGTCATGACCGGCACAAAATTTTCAAACATGTCAGAGTATTGACATATTAGAAACCCTGTAAGCCTTCCTAACCAAATCACCAATATCCTAAAAATTTTGACAGAGTCTCCTCTAAAAATATAACATATCGCCAAATTCAAATTACCTGATAGATCATAATCAATATAAAAACCCATATATTTTTTCATCAAATTAACCATACATCCACACGATCTATAATTTGTTATGACAATACATTCAGATGATAATAAGTCTATATACACCTCCAATTACAGTAGTCTGACTAATTATTACAATTACCACATATTATTAACTCCAAAAGAAACTAGTAATGATATTACAACATCTTCGCTTTTCCTTTCCTGTCAAAACCTAGAGAAAATAATGAAAAGTATAGTGAGCAAACAACAAGCTCACTGAATAATCTAACTTATGGTGTTATATAACCATCGTATTTATGAAAACATGCAAGGCAAAACAAATTTTAAAACACTTGCAAATGAAAAAAAAAATTCATGCATAATGTAATGTGTGAACATGCATTCAATTTCAACAATGTGCAATCTTTTTAAAACATGAACCATCTCCCTTGTTCCTGATAACAGAGCGAATCTACTCCTCACCATGCAAATGAGGAGTGCAATGGCCTCATTATCCAATTATCTATCTATTTCTATCTCACTCATCTCATGCTAGGAATGCATCAACTAAGATTACCACAACGGTTAATCCTTTGAGTCTATTCCTCGAGACTATGACTAATAGAAATTGTGTCATGTCAATAACCTACTTAGGTATGTAATTGACATGCTACAATGCATCGAAATCATTTCATCAAATTCAAATAAGCATGAAATGCAATATATCATTCTATTTAAATAAAATAAAAAATTTTAATATAGTACCAATGTCATACATAATACCACAAGTAAGGATTACTGACCAAAATTAATGTCCAACTAGTTTCTAATATCCAATAACAATTTATCTCCATAGCACGAACAAAATCCTATTACCAAAAAATCATTTATATGCATCAAATTAAATTCAACTCATTTAAATTTATTTTATAAATCATTTTCAACGTATTTATAGCTCATATTTAATCCAATATATGTATTTGATCCCATGTATTGTTGCACATTAACTTGAATATGCTCAATATTCTTTAAGATTATTTTTCTGCTTGTATAAAATATTTATGTAGCAAAAAATATAAAAAATATGCTTCCCAATTATATTTTTATTAATTTTTTATAATTTTGATAAATAACTCAATTCGTCAGTTGCTCACCAAAATTTCAATTGATATGCAAAATTTACGAATTTGGCATCGATGTGCATGTATTTTTATTCCCTACATTTCTATGGGATCCAATTAGAGTTTTATTATGGTTTAACATATCCAAAAACCCTCTAACGATTATTCAACTTTATGTATTTATTTTGGTGTCTACAAGATAAACAAATAAAAACTAACCACATATTTGGGATCTATGTATCACAAAAAGTGTATTGGTATAATTTTTACTTAGTTTTACTCACGGTGAGGTAACACCCTATTTTTAAGTACTACTATAAAATACCTCTTACAATAAAAATTACATCCTTAGGATCATAATTATCATTTTTGTAACAAGAATCATAAAAATAGGCTTACCTACGTGTTGAATCCATCGAAAAAAGGTCAATTTTTTTCTTCTTTCTGTGCGTTGATTCTTCCCTGCATTCTGCATTCTGTGAGATGAAAAGCTTTCAAAAACTTAAATGAGAAGAGAAGACCCACAATCACCCTCAAGATATATATTAAATGTATGCCCACCATCCATATAGATATTTGTTAAGCCAAGTACATTACCAAATTGCCCTCACTTTTAATTCTATACCATACACATATATTTTGTTTGCCATCATCTCATCATTCCGTTTCTTTTTTTTTTACCACACCAAAATTAGTCCTTTAATTATTTCTTCTCAACCTACGTACAACAACTCATTTCTTTCATTTTTTTCTTAATTATTTATTTATTTTTCACACACATCCACACCATTAACATTATCTATTTATACCAATTTATAAAGTCTCATAATATAGACCCATTTATAATATCTATATTCATTATTTATAATTCTATAATAATAACAATAAATAATAATAATAATAATAATAATAATAATAATATTATTATTATTATTATTATTATTATTATTTTTATTATTATTATCATCAGATCATCCAAATTTATTGATTTATTTAATTATTTTTTTTATTTACCCTCTTTATAAATTGGGTTTTTTTCACATGACATTACTTACATTATATATATGTGTATAATACATGCTTATACATACATATGTCATGTCCACATGTCATGAAAATTACGATTTGTTATAGTATGCAAAGTTGAGTAAGTATGACTTTTGGTTGACAGAAGTTAAGATTTGGGGCATGTGGTTGGAGCCGAGGGTATCTCTGTTGATCCAGCCAAGGTTGAAGCGATTGTTAATTGGCCTAGACCTATCATAATGACTAAGATTCATAGTTTCCTCAATTTTAGCAGGTTACTATTAGAGATTTTTACAGAACATCTCTTGCATTACAACACTGATGACTAAGCTGATGTGACACCCCGACCTTAGGTCCTAATTACCCGGAATGAATCATCTGGTAACCTTCTCCTAAAGTCAGAGTAGTCAAAACTTCTTTTCCTCTTTTTTGTTTCCCACCTGTAACAAACCTATATGCATGCATGAAATAATTTATGCAAATATAATAAGCAGCAGGACAATTTGCAAATCTAAACATCAACCTGAAACCTAAATGCAGTCTAGATGTATGTATGATGCAACAGTTTAAATAGACCAATGCAGTGGAAGAAATGCCAATAATGGAAATGAACTATCCTGCTTAAAATCCAAAATATGAAAATCCTGTTCAAAATCCCAAAGCATGAAAATAAAGATAAAAATATAAGTTACAACAAAAATAGGTGTCTGTCCTGTTTAATAATTACATCAAATTACATTTCCAACTAAAACAAAGTTGATCTTCCAGAGATTCTTTATGTAAAGCTTTAAGACCTGTGCAAACAATGCATATGATTCTTGTGGTTACCTAAAAAATAAAATTTGAGTGAGTTCGAAAGCCCAGTGAGTTATCCCTACACATCTCTAGCATTATATAAGTCCAGATCCAAAACAAGCAAATACTTTCACACATTAGACGTTACATACATTCAATTATTTTGTTGGCGCCTAAACTGGAAAAGATAAAAATCTCTTTGTATTCCATTGTGATCAAGGACGAAGAAAATAGTAGCCTCTGTGGCTTATATCCAGAAAATTCACTTCAGAACATCCTTAGGAAGCGTAACGCTTCGCAGCCGGTTACCTTCCCCTGGGTATGCTACGAAGCCTATACCACAAAAAATCATAGTCTAAGGAACAGTAATGCCTCGCAGCCGATTACTAAGATAACGCCTCACAGTCAGTTATCAAATTCCAAAGACTTCGAGTGTTGAAGCACTATCAAAGGAAGGAAATGCCTCGCAGCCTATTCTTTTATTTTCCCAAAACTATTCAATGATATTGACGAGTCATATACAAAGATACTCACGATGATGTTTCACAGCCAATCATCGCACTAGTACGTGGAATTCTTAATAAATTGTTAACTCTCTTTAGTGACATAACCATAGTTCAATCATTCCCAATCAACATAATAACAATAGTGAATTAGGTAGATAGGTCATGTACTAAAATTAAATCGTGTACTTCAACAATGTAAAGCAATAAATGATTCATCTATCATAACATTCACAGAAACATGCCAATCCAAGCATACATGTGAAACCATGCATATTCAAGGTCCTAAAACTAGCAAACATCCTGTTTCAAACCCAAATCTCGCATAATACGAGAGAGGAAAGGAATCCTACTCACTTGACCTTTCTGGATCTCTTTTGCACCATGTCATAGAGATTTGCTACTCTTATATTTTTCTTTTTTCTGCAAATCAAAATCAAAACAATAAATTTCTAAAGTCTCCTTTTGATTCTTCCTAATGTACTAAAAAAATTCTAATACTTCACATTCGCATAAGACTCCAAATAAATTAAATTTTCAATCTCCAAACCTCCACAACCCCCTAAACTTCAATAATAAGCATTCTCCACATTAAGTAAATTAATTCAAAATCATTCATACCATCAACTCTAATAAAATAATAATTTAAGGCATATAATCTTTTGCTGTGAAGCTCCCATCCAAATTATTTATAAGAATCATCTGCAATGATGAATATAAAAATCAGATGTCTTAAATGAATTATCAAAAATGCAATGGTCTCACATTCGCGAGCTTTGAATGCGAACCGATGGAAGTGCTCAAAGTCCCATTTTTTACCTTCATAGCCAAATAAACATGAGTCTACGATTGTCTAAACACGATATTTTGAGAATAGAAAGGGATTATACCTCGCAGCTTTGTTTCCCTTTCGTCCCCTTTTCAAAAATGTGATTCTTGATACCCAAAATCTTTTTGATTCTGAAGTTGGTTCCCAAACCCTCTAAATTGGGTTTTTCAACTTCCAGATCAAGCTTCTAACATCTCGAACATCGAATCTTTTCAAATTCCTTTTTCAAACTAAAAATTGATGCTTAAATCTATTATGCAACCAAAAACCAACATTCTATCTCAAATACCAAGATTAGAGCTACAAAATCACTCATTAGACATGAAAAACAAACTCACCTTGTTCCGAAGTGTTCTTAACTTCAAAACCCCTCTTTGAACAGAACCTTTTAATGCCCTATACGTGTTCTAATGGCTACTGAACCAGATTTCAGGGCATCACTTTTTCTTCTTGTTGTTGTTGTTTGTCCTTCGTTCTTTGACAAGCACAACAACACTTCGTTCGTCACACCCAAAATCCAACACCTCTCTTCTTCATTCTTCTTCGTCACAGGCAAAAACACACACATCACACACACCAGCTTCTTCTTCGTTGTTCCTCTCTTCATGGACCAGCAAAACACAACTCTTTCATTCCTCTTTTCTATTCGCACATCACAGCAACACCCATGCACAACCTTTTTCGTTCTTCATTCTCTGCTCACAAATGGCAGCTAGGGCTATCGTTTTATTCTTCTTCTTCTTCTTCTTTTAGCGCAGCAGAAATTTCAAATCTGAAATCTTCTTCTTCTTTCGTGCCCAAATCGCAAAACCCCAACTTGTTCTTCTCTTTTGTGCATGATTCACATCTAGCAGTTGCCTTGAATCTTCTTTAACAACCGAATATCGTTCATCGTTCAAATGATACCCTAGAACGCACAAACACTTGCTTCTTTGTTCTTCTTCGCACCAAATTGATTTGCCCCTTCTTCCATGCGTGAAAAACCCCAAACACAAAAATCTGGATTCGTCTTTCTTGTTCGTCACGAATCGCAAACCTTCTTCTTTGTGTAGTTGTTTGCCCAAAACAGAGAACACAAAAATCAATTATTCATTTTTTTCTACTAATTTTTGTTCTTTTGGTTTTTGCCCTAAAACTTGAGAAACAAGCTTTCATTTTATTTTTTTTTTCAATTGTACAATACTTAATTTATTTCTCAAACCAATCTTTGATTTTTTTATCCACCAACATTTTCATCAACCAACCAATATTTCATTTATTTCTCCAAACCATAGATTATGCATACATTTAAGTAAAACATGGTTTTTAACTTATTTATTTCTTTTTCGTGAACTTCGTAATTTTACTAAAACATTATTAATTCTAAAAATTTATTTTCTACTCATATTGTAAAGACTATGATTTATTTTTAACAATCTTTATTTATTTTTCATCATTGTAGTTCATCTAATAATTATTTATATTTTATCTATGATTGTCAAATACCCATCATCATTTCAATTTACTACCAGAGCATAAATAATAATATTTATTATTATATTTTTTCAATTCCTACTCGCAAATGTTTCTCTTCGTTAAATTATTTTGAATTCTCATTTCTTTACAAACCTACAATTTTTTTATATATATTTTTATTTTAATTGCAATGTGTACACATTCGTGAAATTTCGGGGTATTGCAACCTACCCCACTTAAATAAAATTTCATCCTCAAAATTTGAATCAAGTTAATGCCCAAATGGTATATCCCACAATTTCTAGAATAAACCACTCCCTTAGTTTACTCACTAAGTCTGTAGATCGAATAGTTAAGAAGTAAACTACCTTTGTTAGTCGATCTAGAATTCCCAATGGCCTATTCACTTCTACTGTGCCACTCTGATCCTGCGTAGAGGATCTTTGTCCAGATCTTATTCATTAGATTCATAGATATAGTTGATGTACTTGTCAATCCCCATTAGATTCATAATCTTACAATGATAAAGGATGTCAATTTGTTGTTCCATGGGTTTCTAAATTGTTGCAACTAAATTGTTTCTTAGTGTTCCATAATGGTTACCACCTTTTAACTTGAGGTATTATGTCTTCAATTGTCATTTGTAATTTTGGGATAATGTGTGTCCTATTTTCAATGGAAAGACTGTGAATGTCACCTTCTTTCCAAGTTAACGCTAAGAAGAACTATGAGCTCACAAACTCTAGCATGATTAAATACAGGAACTGTGCTATACTAACCCAGGTATCATGTACGACATCCATGACATTTCTATAAAAGAAATATGGACGCTTACCAACAATCTGATGTATGCTCTTACTTGGGATGGATTTGAGCTGTTCAAGCATTTTCCTTTTTATTCCACATGTATTCTAGCAATTTATGTAGTGAATAAGTGTAGCTTTTGAATTTAGGGTTCTGGCTTAGATGGCTCAAGTAGGCACTGACATAATCATTACACTCTATCATTTGTGCTCTCACCACAATTTCCCTCAAATGTGTTGGGTTGTAGCTTCTAAAAAATGATCAACAACTCTCGCTGCTCCCTATCATAACTGACTAACCTAATCTGTGACACTATGTTTGGAAGTTCGACCTCCTGACGAGCCTGTGATAAAGGTGAAGTCTGTGGCCCTATCTATGACTGTATCAGTACTAGTAGCTGTGGTGTCACTGTTGGCTGCAAGGTTCTCACCACTTGTTCCACAATCCTCCGAGTGACCTTTAACATCACTCTCTATAAGATCTTCGCTATCATCTCTAAAGTCACCACTGCCTCTACTGTTGCCCCTGCCACAGGGTTACTATCACTTTTCTATTCTGGCTTGTCTCTACTCTCATCTCGATCCATTTTCCTCTCAACACTATTTAAAAGTCAAACATTTAGTTCAGTACCCAATAATTTTATCATGATGAAACACAACTTCCCTTTATCACAGATGATGAATAACCTTTTCCTATGTGAAATCTAGATCTCAACACTTTCTTGTTTTCCTCAGCATTTGGATACTGTGACTTGTAATAACTACCCTTTATTCTAACCTACCTACAACCTTCCGCATTTTCGTGCTACTGTGACTCTAGGTGCATTGTCTCTAAGTTCTCAATTTATCTCAGTGGTCTAAGTGTTTATGCTTTCAAGTCAGCAGAATTTCATCTATTTTTGGGTACAAGATTTGGGTTATGATACTCAAATTAATTATACTACATACATTACAACCAATCACCCAACAAGCAAGCAAACAATACACACTAGCATAATGCAATCCCAAGCTTCCATCTGTGTTTTTGGGTCCAGGCATCCCATATACACTCGCCCTTCTACATAGACTTTCACCCAGAATAAATGGCACAAGTGTCTCGATGTCCATGACTATAGATGTCCTACCATGTTTAACCGAATCCTTTAGTTAAAAATAGCGCGACAATGCACCCATGAATGCATTCTAAGGCTGAAGCAAAACCCATTATACTGGACCGCCCCATCCCAGTACAATACAGTGCGTACAAGTTCAGCGAAAGAAATCGATCACTCACCAAACATGGTCCATCATTCCCAAGTCCAAGATTCCTCCATATTCCCAAATCCCTATGCACCCCATCCTACAAAGGGATCAAAGATACAGGCTCCTCCCAAACTCGGGTCCTGACTAAACAAGTATGCGTACAACACATTTTTTGTCTCCAGCCTATGCCTTAATGTCTTTTAATTTATTTATGACCCACTGTGTCCTTGTAGCAACACTCAGTCTTTTCCTAGACCTAGTGTCTTAATGCATAGTTAAATAACTCAATTTCCTTCCTACGTGATACCCACCGATCTTGAGTCTTATTGTCTTGGACCTTTCCTGAGTAATAATCAACCTTCTAGGACCTTTAATCAAAACATAGGTCGACCCTCTGGTACATACTTCCAAAGAAGAAGATCTAACCAGATCGGTCATTCAGAGACCTTTATCCCGAAAAGAAGTCAGGCTATCAGGGATCACTACCCTTATTCGTGTCACATCTGCGACAACGCTCGAGTATGTTGGCATCATCTAATGCCTTTTTGACAAATCAATTTCAAAATTCCTTTTCAGTGAAAATCAAATCTAGTAAAATCTTATTCATTTCAAAATCTAGTATTTATCAAAATAACCTAGGAGATAACACGATGCAGCTCGTCATCATCTATATGAGTGTGGCTCCAGTAACGCCATACAACCCATTACTATCCAATTCCCATCCAAGAGTACACCACTAAAATAATTTCCAATGAGAACAAATCCGATGATGCTCTCATTCTAACCCAGCAAGCTACTAACTAACTCTGATACCACTTTGTGACACCCCGACCTGAGCTCTAGACTCCCCAAAATGAATCATCGGGTAACCTTCCCCTGAAGTCAGAGTAGTCAAAATTTCTTTTCCTCTTTTCTGTTTCCCACCTGTATGCAAACCTATATGCATGCATGAAATAATTTATCCAAATAAAATAAGTAGCGGGACAATTCGCAAATTTGAACATTAACCTGAAACTTGTATGTAGTATAGATGTATGTATCATGCAACAGTTTAAATAAACCAATGCAGTGGAAGAAATGTCAATAATTGAAATAAACTATCCTGTTTATTTAATAATTACATCAAATTACATTTCCAACTAAAAAAAGTTGATTTTTCGAAGATTCTTCATGCAAAGCTTTAAGATCTGTGCAAACAATGCATATGATTCCTGTGGTTACCTGAAAAATAAAATTTGAGTGAGCTCGAAAGCCTAGTGAATCATCCCTACACATCTCTAACATTATACAAGTCCAGATCCAAAACATGCACACACTTTCACACATTAGATGTTACATATATTCAATTGTTTTGTTTGCGCCTAAATTGGAAGAGCTAAAAATCTCTTAGTATTCCCTTGTGATCAAGGATGGAGAAGATAGTAGCCTCCGTGGCTTATATCCAGAAAAGTCTCTAAGAACATCCTTAGGAAGTGCAACACCACACAGCCGGTTACCTTCCCCCCGGTAGGCTAAAGAGCCTATACCTCAAAAAATCATAATCGAAGGAATAGTAATGCCTCGCAACCGATTACTAAGATAAAGCCTCGCCGCTGGTTATCAAATTCCAAAGACTTCGAGTGTCAAAGCACTGTCAAAAGAAGGAAATGCCTCGCAGCCTATTCCTTTATTTTCCCAAAACTATTCATTGACATTGATGACTCATATATAGGGATACTCATGATGATGCCTCACTGCCGATCATCGCACCATTACATGGAATTCTTAATAAATTGTTAATCTCTCTTTAGTGATACAACCATGGTTCGATCATTCCCAATCAACATAATAACAATAGTGAATTAGGTAAATAAGTCATGTAATAAAATTAAATCATGTACTTCAACCATGTAAAGAAATAAATGATTCATCTATCATAACATTCATAGTTACATGCCAATCCAAGCATACAAGTGCAACCATGCATATTCAAGGTCCTAAAACTAGCAAACATCCTGTTTCAAACCCAAATCTCACATAATATGAGAGAGCAAAGGAATCCTACCCACCTGAGCTTTTTGGATATCTTTTGCACCATGTCGTAGAGATTTGCTGCTCTTATATTTTCTTTTATCTACAAATCAAACTCAAAATAATAAATTTCTAAAGTTCCCTTTTGACTCCTCGTATTGGACTAAAATAATTCTAATACTTCACATTTGCATAAGACTCCAAATAAATTAAATTTCCAATCTTCAAATCTCCACAACCCCCTGAACTTCGAGAGTAAGCATTCTCCACATTAATTAAACTAATTTAGAATCATTCATTCCATCAACTCCAATAAAACAATAATTTAAGGCATATAATCTTTGCTACAAGGCTCCCATCCAAATGATTTATAAGAATCATCTGCAATGATGAATATAAAAATCAGATGTCTTAAATGAATCATAAAAAATTCAATGGACTCACATTTGCGAGCCTCGAATGCGAACGGATGGAAGTGCTCAAAATCCCTTTTTTCACCTTCATAGCCCAATAAACATGACTCTACAATCGCCTAAACACGATATTTTGAGAACGGAAAGGGATTATACTTCACAGCTTTGTTTCCCTTTCGTTCCCTTTTCAAAAATGTGATTCTTGATGCCCAAAATCTTTTTGTTTCTGAATTTGGTTCCCAAACCCTCTAAATTGGGTTTTTTTTAGCTTCCAGATCAAGCCTCTAATGCTTCAAATGTAGAATCTTTTCAAATTCCTTTTCCAAATTGAAAATTGATGCTTAAATCTGTTATGCATCCAAAAACCAACATTCTATCTCTCAAATACCAAGATTAGAGCTACAAAATCACTCATTAGCCATGAAAAACAAACGCACCTTGTTCCAAAGCGTTTTGGGTGCTCTTTGAATGAAACCTTTTAATGTCATAAACGTGTTCTAATGGCTGCTGAACCAGATTTTAGGGCATCACTTTTTCTTCTTATTGTTGTTGTTTGTCCTTCGTTCTTTGCACAAACACAGCAGCACTTCGTTCGTCACACCCAAAATGCAGCACCTCTCTTCTTCATTCTTCTTCTTCATGGGCAAAAACACACACATCACACACACCAGCTTCTTCTTCATTGTTCCTCTCTTCACGGACTAGCAAAACACAACTCTTTCGTTCCTCTTTTCTATTCGCACATCACAACAACACCCACACACAACTTTTTTCGTTCTTCGTTCTCTACTCACGAATGGTAGCTAACGTTGTCGTTTTGTTCTTCTTCTTCTTCTTTTTACGCAATAGAAATTTCAGATCTAAAATTTTCTTCTTCTTTCATGCCCAAATTGCAAAACCCCCAACTTGTTCTCTTTTGTGCATGATTCACATCCAACAGCTGCCTTGAATCTTCTTTCACAGCTGAATATCGTTCATTGTTTAGATGACACCCTAGAACGCGCAAACACTTATTTCTTTGTTCTTCTTCGCACCAAATTGATTTGCCTCTTCTTCCATGTGTGAAACCCCAAATAAAAAAATCTGGATTCTTCTTTCTTGTTCGTCACGAATCACGAACGTTCCTCTTTGTGTAGTCGTTTGCCCAAAATAGAGCACACAAAAATCTAGTATTCATTTTTTTTCTAGTAATCTTTGTTCTTTTGGTTCCTGCCCTAAAACTTGAAAAGCAAGCTTACATTTATTTTTATTTTTCTTTCAATCGTACAATACTTAATTTATTTCTCAAACCAATCTTTGATTTTTTTTTTATCCACCAACAATTCCATGAACCAATATTTCATTTATTTCTCCAAACCATAGATTATGTATACATTTAAATACAACATTGTTTTTAACTCATTTATTTCTTTTTTGCGAACCTCGTAATTTTTACTAAAACATTATTAATTCTAAAAATCTATTTTCTACTTGTATTGTAAAGACTATGATTTATTTTTAAGAGTCTTTATTTATTTTTCATCACTATAGTTCATCTAAGAATTATTTATATTTTATCTATGATTGTCAAATACCCATCATCATTTCAATGTACTACCAAAGCATAAATAATAATATTTATTATTATATTTTTTCAATTCCAACTCACAAATGTTTATCTTCGTTAAATTATTTTGAATTCTCATTTCTTTAGAAACCTACAATTTTTTTATATATTTTTTTTTATTTTAACTGCGACGTGTATGCGTTCGTGAAATTTTAGGGTATTATAGCTGACCTTGAAGAATGTACTTTTTGTATGGAATGAAAACTATGAGCATGCCTTTCTAGAGCTTAAACAAAGCTTGACAATTGCGCGAGTTCTTGTTTTGCCAGAACCAGGTCGAGAGTTGATGATTTATATAGATGCATTAGGATCAGTCCCTTGGTTGTATGTTGATGCAAAATGATAGGGTAATAAGGCTATGCTTCCAGACAGTTAAAGGTTCATGAGTAGAACTACCCTATCCATGATCTAAAACTAGCAGCTATCGTTTTTGCACTCAAGATTTGGTGGCATCATCTTTATGGTAAACTATTCACGTTGTATTCAGATCACAAGAGCCTCAAGTATTTGTTTTCTCAGAAGGATCTTAATATGAGGCAGAGGAGGTGGATGTAATCGCAGAAGGATTATGACTTTAGTATTGAATACCATCCTGGGAAGGCTAATGATGTGGCTAATGCACTTAGTTGGAAATAGGTCCAAACCACCTGTATGGCTAGACATATGTCTTACAAGTGGAGGATGATAAATTTTGTGACAGTAATGAATATCCACAAGACTTTGATCGAGACTAGAGTCAATGTACAGATGAGAGCTCAACTGGTTCTGCTTGCTGAGATCATGGAGGTGCAGCCTCCTAATGTTGATTATGTGATATTCTAGGAGTGGGCGGATGACACTTTTTGTGTGGAGTGGTCGATCGACAGTGATGGTGAGGTTCAAGGAACGATTGCGGGTACTACTTGACCCTCATCTAAGACAAGGAATATTAATAGAGCTGCATCGTTGAAGGTATACCATTCATCTAGGCACCAATAAGATGTATCAGGATGCTCGACATACTTATTGGTGGCTAGGGATGAAGCTAGATATTGCGGCCTTTACGCAGAGATGTGACACGTGCCAGCAAGTTAAAGCCGAGCATCAGAGACTTGGTGGTTTATTATAGCCCTTGGCTATTCTTGAGTGAAAATGGGACCACATTACTATGGACTTTGTGATGGGGTTGCCTCAAGCTCAGCAGAGACAAGATACTATTTGGGCCATTGTGGATAGACTGACCAAGTCTGCTAATTTCTTCCTGACGCATGGTAGAAATTTGGTTGAGAGGTTAGGTCGATTGTATATCCGTGAGATCTTGAGATTTCATGGGGTCTCGGTGTCTATTGTGTCTAATAGAGATGTTCAGTTTACATCTTATTTTTGGCTGAGCTTGCAGAGTTAGTTGGGGACTAGAGTAAACTTGAGCGTAGCCTTCCATCCATGGACTGATGGTTAGTCTTACAGAGTGATCCAGATTTTGGAGGATATGTTTCATGCATGCATTCTTGATTTTGGTGGTAGCTGAGAGGATCATTTGGCATTGTGTAAGTTTGCATACAATAATAGCTACCAGGCGAGTATTGTCACGACACCATTTTGAGGCATTATATGGTCGACCTTACTGATTGTCAGCTTGTTGGGCTGAGGTTGGTGACATAGTAGGTTTTGGCCCTACTTTTATACAAGAGCAAAATGAAAAAATTTAGCAGATTTTCCAGAACATGAAGGCAGCTGAGGACAAACAAAAGAGTTATGCAAATAACTGAAGGAAGGTCCTTGAGTTTGATGTCGACGATCATGTAGTCCTTCAGATTTTCCCTTGGAAGGGGCAGACTTGGTTTGGTATTTCAGGGAAACTCTCTTTGAGATATATTGGACCTTTTAAGATCCTCAAGAGAGTAGCTCTTGTTGCTTACTAATTGGCATTACTGCCTCAATTAGCGAGAGAACACAATGTGTTTCACGTGTCGATGTTGAGGAAGTACTACCCCGATCCATCACATGTGATTGACTGAAAACATGTTGACTTGCGAGAGGATTGTACATACGATGTGGTTCTGGTAGCTATCATTGACTGAGCCATGAAGAAATTGTGCAATGAAGAGATACTGATGGTACGTATACGTTGGCAGTTTTATGGTATTGAGCAAGATACATGGGAATGGGAGGACTGTATGGCGAGTCGCTTTCCTGAGATTATGAGAGTTGCTTCTTGATTTTTGTTATCTTAGTAAATTTTAAGGACGAAATTTGTTCTAAGGAGGGCAGACTGTAATGACCCATATATTTGAACATTGAGTCAACAAGTTCGACATGTATTTTTGTATATCAATTAATGAATTATAAATGAAAATATGTGATTTTTGGCAATGATTTTAACTAATGAGTGTATTAAATAAAAATAAAAAAATAAATAATGATGGTAATAATAATAATAGAAATGTGTTAATTAATGAGTTGTTTAGAAAAAAATGATGAATGAAAAGAATTAATTGCCATATACATATATGTAAAGATTAATTAAAGGATGAGTTGATCGAAAAAATGAGATAAATAAATAAATAAATAATACAAAATAAGGAGATAAGGGATGATGTGCTTTGTTGGAAAAAAATTAAAAAAAAATATAAGGGATAATATGGATGACTCATGAAGACGAGAGAACCATTATTGTTGACATTTTGGCATTAATTGGCAAGGGACCCACCCAAAATTTTTCTATATAAGCTCTCATCCTCAAATCATTCTTGCTCACTTCTCATTTTCAACTCAAATTTGCCATCCGGGAAAGAAACCAAAAAAAAAAGAGAGAAGAGAAAAGGAAGAGAACAAAAGAACAAGAGAAGAAAAAGAGAAGAAAAGAGGAAAAAAAAGTTATCAGTTTCTCGAAGATCTGACGTTTTGGGCAAAATATTCACCTCTTTGCAATTTAGAATTGTATGGAAGTTAAGAAATTAAGTTTTTCTAGTGAAATTTCCATTAAATGTGTTAGTCTATTGTATGATCCAAAATTAGGGTGTATTTTTTCTAGGAGGAAAAACACACACACACACACACACACACACACACACACACACACACATATACATACATATATATATATATCATTGTGTTCAAATCAATGAGTAGAATATAGATATATACTTTATTTGTACTCGTTTCGGCCCTAAAAGTTTATATGATAATTGGAAGATGACACATAGGCGGTATATCTATTAACACTAAAATTTTAGTTGGCGAATATTGAAATATCCAAAATAAAATTTTAAACTCAATGACACTAAATTCGGATTTTTGGAAATCAATAGATATATTAAATTTGCATTTGTGCGATTAAAGAAATAATGTATAGATTAATATTACATGTATATACATGGTTATATATGTATAGTTAACGTTACAAAAATGTTAATTGATTATATATAACGTCATGATTAATAATGTAATGGTATAAATGTAACATTATATATATATATATATATATATATAATGT
Source organism: Tinospora cordifolia (assembly GCA_030144865.1). Lineage (NCBI taxonomy): Eukaryota > Viridiplantae > Streptophyta > Magnoliopsida > Ranunculales > Menispermaceae > Tinospora > Tinospora cordifolia. Next base: position 10,210 of record JAJIYU010000818.1, on the reverse strand, counting down.
TGTATAACATTATGAATTACTTTACATGGAAAAAAATGTGTAACATAGGAAATAATTAATTTTTTCTCTTTATTGTATATTACAACAAATTTGTGAAGAGGTTACATAGTGTATACTAGAAGCAAAACACATGTTGACAGTGTGAGCTTTTGATAATTGTCTCGATATTGGGAGACATGACCGACAACCGGGAGAACGTTGGCAGTCGATCTAGTTTGTGAGTAGTACTTTGATGTACTTATTTAATCTTTCATTTTACTTATGGTTGTTACATAATTGGGTGTTACATGCATTGCATTGCATAAGAGTGTGAATCTTCAGATGTGTCAATTTAGCCTCAGCATGAAAGGTTCCAAGGTGTGAACATTGGATCTTAATAGTTCTAAGATAAACTTGATCGACAGATCTTTAGATGCGCTGATCTGACCTAATGATGAGAGGTTTCAAGGTGCGAGCATTGGATTGTGATAGCTCTGAGGTAGGACTGATCAACAGATCTTCAAATGTGTTGACCTAGGCTAATAATGAGAGATTTCGAGGTGCAAACATTGGATCATGATAGTCCACGATAGAGTGGTATCGTGGCACACTTTATGGATATATTTAGAGTGGTGCATGACACACTCTACTAGTTTGTGGGTGGTGACTGTACCACCTAATCAATGGGCCACGATTGTTGAGATACGACAGTATTGCTTTGTTAGTAGGCCACAATCATCCATTGATATTGTGATATGGCTAGGATGATGGTCACATCCATTCGAAATGGCAGTATGACCAAAGGATCCTTAAAATGAAAGAAGGGTGTCGAGTTTAGATACTAGACCCTTGAACCATGACATAATTCATGGCATTTTAGGCTGCTGCATTTTTATATATAGATGATTGTGCATGCTATTTGTTGTTACATTTTTATTGAATAATTGTGATGTTGTTTGTTGCATTGCACGTAGAATGCTAGACTTAAGTAGATATATCTCTTGTTACTCACTGGGCTCATGTAGATATCGAGCTCACCACTCTTAACATTTGAGGTTCGTCCATTGTGGATAAGGGGAAAGATGTGCTGATCATATGATCTTTTCTAACCTATCCCTCGTAGGTTGTTTTCTTTTAAATCAGTATGTACAAGTTTTGAAAGGTATGTAAAGTTAAACTGGACTCTATTAATATAACTAATGTTGAAGACTTTGGATATTGTTACATTATTCCGCTTAACTTGTTATTGCTTCACTCTGAATACTACAAATGTTTTGATAGTAAGGCTTAATAGTAGTCAGCAAGTTTGATTGAGGAGTAGACTTGTCTGACTGTTCTGCCAGTCGAGCCGCTCATATGAGGTTTTAAAATGGGGTCCTGACACAAGTAATAAGAGATTGAAAAGCTCTAGTTCTGAATCTATGAAAGGGGTAAAGAATGGTTTCTTAAAATCTAAAAACAAAGATCTTGCCAACCTGTTAGTATAGAAAACTTGGAGCCAAATGAGAAGTTTACGGAAGAAGCTGCAAAGAAGTTGTAGAGAAACCTAAAATGAATTTTTTTCTAAATTAAAAAAGATTTTATTGTGACTTCACTCCGGAAAAAATGTAATTTTCCTCAATTGAAGGCGTCTTCACCTTAGAAAACAAAAATATAATCTAAAGTGAAGATGCCTTCAACTGTTTAAGTTTTTTTTTCTTTAATTCAAGTTAAACTAAAGATGCCTTTACTAGATATTAAAAAAATTAATTCAAAAAGATTTTATTGTGCCCTTAGTTAGTTTAAGTTTTTTTTTTTTCATGTGAAGACATTTTCAATGAAGACACTGCCAACATGCCTAGGTGGCGTCCAACGTGCCTAGGTGGCATCCAACTGGATGATGACTATATAAAATGAGGATCATTTATGTAATTTTAAATAAAATTTAGGGCAATCAAGCCAAAAGCTCACCCTTTGACATTAGGGTGTCGTTTCAAGTAAAACGAATGAATCAAATAAAATTATAGTTAACTATTAAGTACATAGGCTTGCAAAACAATTGATGAGAGCATGTGATATTATTAGCACTTGATTGTAGTTTTTATTTGTTCCATATTTGCTCACTTATTAGAATTCATTCCATGCAATAGTTTTTATTTGATCAAAATATTTTAAGATTATCATTATTATTAATTTATGGAATATTTAATTGATTAATTACTATTGTTTTTATATAATCAAATTATTTTGATCTATGTAACTTATAGGAGTGTTCATAGATTGGGTCAGTGTGGGTTAGGGGCAAAACCCCAACCTAGTCCAAACTGATTGAGTTGACAAATATGAAATTCAATCCAAACCATTTTATCTCAAAATCTAACCAAACCCAAACAGGTTGGTTTCGTTTGGGTTGGATTGGGTCATTAGGTTAACTTTTAGTATTCTTACCAATTAAAGACAAAAAAAAGAAAAAATCTCTAAAAATGAAAAATAATATGAACAACTAAGATTGATAATTAAATATCACATAGAAGTTTAATATCTACAACATCTAAATATCAAACACACAATTTTCCACATAAAATTTTTAATTAATAATAATATTGAAATTGTGCTATCAAATAATAATTTAAAAAAACCAATAAGTTCTATTTATCGTTACAACTTTGTGTAAATTAGGGTCATTTTAGGTTTGGGTCTGGTTAATTCGGGTTATGGGTACTAAACCCACAACCCAACCCAAATCGTTTGAATGAGGAATTTTAAAACCCAACCCAACCCAAATATACTTTAAACTCAATCCAAACCAACCAAAAAGTTTAGGTCAATCAATTCAAGTTAATCAGGTTAATAAACACCCCTAGTAACTTATTTGATTTTTATTCATAATACAAAATGTTTAAATGCATGTGTAGAAAATTTTAACATGTTAATCAGAATGTCGCTTTCGTTTTTAGAAAAACATGTTTTAAACTTATTAACAACGATTTAAATATATTATACAAACGAAATCCATCTACAATTGATGTGAATTTTCTTGATCATTTGAACTTGGAAAAATTGAAAAACTAATCAACGTTTAGGATGAATCGTGCTTCACCCACTTAATTTGCAATCTCATCATACCTCACAAGATAACACAAGACAACATGCTCTCTAGACATTGGACAGATATATTATAATACCCTCAAATTTTAATTATAAATTAATATTTAATTAGTTATAATTGAATCTCAATATACCTTGGTCAATGGTTGACCACAATCAAGTACTGGTCCACTCAACCAGTGCAACAAGGATTTTTGTGTCAAAATGCTCGAGAGGCCAAGGAGAGTCAATGCACTGCAATGTTGTCATTAAGTTAGAAAATCAGTTCTAGATTGAATTATAGCATATTATAGAAATTATGAAACATAAAACTTATTGATGCATGCATATAGTTAAAAATAAGTAGGTTAATTATATTACATGTAGATTGGGACTAGCAAATTTGTATAAAATTATTGTCATGCTAGAAAAACTATTAAAATTTAACAAAAATTATTTTATAACATCATTTTAATAGAAATGCATTTTTGAAGGAAAAAAAATATTATAATCAACTTAGTAGATTAATTTAATGCGAAGGTATCAGTGAGGGTGCATGTAATAGTGATCTATTGTAAAAATATTGTTATTTTTATGTAAATTGGAAATAAATTCTACAATTTAGATTGCTGGAAAGTATGATCAAATTAATTAGATTGTAATGTAAATTAATGTGAAAATAATAAAATTTTGTACATAAATCACTAAATTGATAATATAGTTCTAGTTAAGTGAGAAAGGGAACTATGACAAAGAGTTACTATTTAATTGGTAAAAATTAACTAAAATTCCAAAAAATTAACTTTCTGAAAATTTTATTAAAATTATATTAAAATTCTAATGTTTACAAATTTTTTTAAGAAATAAAAATCTTACATTAAGGCATAGTATATACTCAAAATAAGGTACAAATAGTGTAAGGTAGATGATTGTGGAAAAAAATTAACAAAAGATTAAATCAGGAAAATTTTTCAGAAAATATAGTTGCTGGAAATTTTATAAAACCAAATCAGTGAAAAATAAATTAATGAGTTATATTAATATATCATAACCTATTGGGTTAAAAAATGAAGTTCTTACTACATTAAAGTATGAAATTGAATAAATAAGTGTAATTTATGTGAAAACAGAAAAATAAGATATTTTAGGGAGAAAAACCAGAAATTTAACTCACCGGAAAGTAGAATTAAATCAACATAAAATAATATAATTTTTATATAAAATATTAGTACAAATTGTAAAAAGGTTGTAGATGTCAATACTATTCACTAAATCCAATTATCATGCAAAATGGCATGATATTTGTATTTAAAATTATAGAAATAAACTTAATTATAATATTGTCACACCTCGGCCCCCACGTCGGACCATTCGTAGCTCTACGGTCGAGCATTGCACAGCATCACAGCTTAGCGCGTGTGTCCGTTGGAGCGCCGCGTCATGTGAATTCATTCCTTTTCAAATTAAACTCTTTACACAAGAAAAAAAAAGTAATTCAAACTTAAACACTTGATCAATTTCAAATTCAACTTGCCCCGAGTAATAGAAAATACTTTTACATTTGATTGGATCAAACATCATTTTAAAATCATATCACTGGAAATTTTCATAAACATGTGCAACAATTCAAAATGTCAACGGAAACATACATATACTGTAAATGTTATAATTCAAAAGCATTTCGAAACATTCACCTGTAACACCCCAACCTCTGTATCTATAAGCATTGGACACGACCACCATTCTCTTGACGGTGGGTTAAACCAAACGGCGGGCCGGGTCGGTGTTACTTTACAAGTGACCCACACTTGACTTTCTATTTCAATTATGTCATGCCTTGATTGTATTTAATAGAACATAACTTAAATTTAAGAATTTGGTAAGGCAATAGTAAAAGAAATAACTAAAATTCATAAACTCAATTAATTAAAGACAATTGAGTACATAATTTGATTTTTAAAAAATTATTACAGCGGAAGTCTTAAAACTTGGGCAACATGCCCTTACATAAAAATAAAAAAAAAAACTTTTTTAAATAGAAGAACCTAACTAATTTTCATGGTCTTCATGTAATTCAATAACCTGAAAAATAAAAGGAAGGAGTGAGCACATAGCTCAGTGGATCTTTCTAAACATCTAAATCATTATTTCATTTCAAACAAACCAAGCATAAAAAAAAACTTTTGTACATTAGGCGATTCAAACAATTTCTTGTTTATGGTTGACATTCGGACCGAAAGAGATTAATCTCTGTGTTCCACATCATTGGGAAAGAGAATCACTTTTAGAAACTCAAACCGCATATCTATCAAGTGGGATCACTCTTGAAAACCCAATTTAAATCATCAAAAATAAACCGGCAAGCTGGGTCGGGGGGTGGAACACACACGATGACGTCTGTCCCCGCGCCTATCATTGTGCCGGTACGTAAATTGAATCATTATTTAATCTTTTCTTAGTGATAAAACACACAATATCAGATTAAATCATCGATGCAACATGTACATAACATGAATCATCAAATATTTATTCATGGCACAGTTCATGCATTATCATTCTTGATTTCTAAACATGCATAACATGTAAATTCATGGTATCTCAAATAAATAAAGCATGCATATTCAAAACATATATTCAATCATTCAACTTCAAAACATCATCACACATGCAAGACTTATTCAAATTAAAATAAAGAAGTAGAAGTTAGAAGTCACTTCCACCTTAAATACGTCCCTTCCGTACACCTCTGAAATCTGGCAGAGTTTCGTTACTTCAAGGCTTCCAAACACTCAACAACTCTCATGAACACTCAAGAATAGTTCAAGATCACTCAAGAACTAAGGGGATTACCAAGAACAAGGCTAGAAGGATTCAAGAGGGACTAGTATGCTCTTGAATTGGGATGAATGAAATTGTGAGCATGGGGGTCCTTTATATAGAGTTCAAAAGTGTAGAAAATATTAGTTTTTGGAGGAAAACTTGCTAAAAATTCAAATTTTCGTGCCCCCCAAGCATAGGAAAATAGTAGGTATTTTTTTGGAATTTTTTGGAGTTTAGAAACATTTTTTCGAATTTTTTTGGATTTTTTTTCAGATTTTTAATCGGATTTTACGTTATTTAAATTCGTAATTATTGGAGCATTCAATTCAGGCCGTCAGATCGTCCTTGGGATGCCATTCGTGATCAGATCAGGCGGATAGAATCTAGAACGTCAAATTTTCCTCGAGACACGCATTAAGATTCGATCGGAACCGTTGGATTGTTCTCGGATCAAGCAACAGAATCGAATTCTTGATCTCAGTCGTTTGATCGTTCTCGAGCGCATCAACATATCACAAATTCATTTTTGCAGATGGATCTTCGGCTATTGGATTAGGCGGGTTCGATCTCAGATGTTGGATTATTCTCGAGCGCAGCACGATGGATCGCGATTACGAAAACGGCTTTGATCTGGACGCTCGGATCAACCTCGAGTTTCGTACGCGGTCCGATTTTGCGATTAAGATCTGCGCCCGTGATCTGGACCGTTGGATTGGAGAGATTGATTGTGGGTCGTCCGATCTTTTTGATTCGGTGCATTCGGGTGTTCGATAGGGTCTTGATCTTGGCCCTTGGATCTTGGATCGGATGGATTATACGTTTTTGGCCGTTGGATCGTGTTTCTAATACCAAAATCACTATTCTAAGTTGCTTTATCCAAAATTTATCAATTATACACTTTCTAATTGATGAAAACATGGTTTTATTGCACAAATCCTTCTATTTTATGTACTTATTAATATTTTTCCCTTTCTAATTTATTTAATATTGTATTTATTAGATATTTTTCCATTTCTTTAATATTTTTAATGCTAATACTTAAATAATTTGTATTTTTTATTTCCATGTATTTTTATTTATTTCGTATTTCATTTTCAGATAATAAATTATGTAATTATACACTATTATTTACATAATATTTGATTTATTTTTAATAAATACATTTTATTTAATTATATGAATTTTTCTATGTACATATTCCTATAATATGTAGTATTCACATTTATTGTGCTAACACACACCTTATTCATACCCATATTAACCTATATGTGTATATATACTTTATTTCTATTTATTTCTTAAGGAACTCCTTAAATTTCATAATTAATTCTACTAAATTAAAATTTTTATTTAATTATCAAATTAAGGTCTTATTTGCCTAATTTATATTACATCTCCAATATATTTATTTTTCATGTGCTAACCCACAATTTGCACTAAATATTTTTTTTTAAATCTTTGGAATTAATTCACTTAACTTATTTTGTTTATTTTAAATGATTTGACAAAATTCTAGGGTATTACATCACCAGATGGATGCATTCATGGTCTCACAAAGACATATACACAAATATAAGGTCTAGAGGCCAAGTTCCAACAATGCTACAACAAAAACAAATGGGCACATGGCCGAGTTCAAATATGCACAAGACTGAAAGTAAAAATAGTAAAAACAACTCTCTCAAGACAACCTCCAGTCTCCAGTCCTATTAGAATCAAATCATTGAGCGCCATGCCCATGAGTACCTAAAAAATAATAATGGGGTGAGCTCAAAAGCCTAGTAGATCTCTCCTACACATCACTAGCATTAAACAGACCAGCATACAAAACATGCACACAATTTCATAACATTAGGGACATTTCAATCACTTAATTGGTTATTTTTGTTGCTTCATCTAAATACTATTAGGAATTAAACGAAAGAGTGCACCACATTCGGTATCCCCCTTGTGGTCCTGGACGCAACTAGGCGCGACATCTTTATCAAATAAAAGTCTACCTATGGGACCATGATCCTTGAAGATATAGAAATCATGTAGGAACTAATATGATCTTCCAAATCTGAGGATCACACGACCACTCGTAGTTTGGCCTGGTTTGGGAATACCCATGATGATGCCCTGGCTATACCCTGATAATGATCTAAGTGATGCACCAACAGATCGCCCATCACCCCGGTACGTAGAGTTCTTAATAAACCATTAATCTTCTTTAGTTTTACAAACAAGGTTTTCAAACCATATAGCATAACATCATGCCAGCATAACAATTCATATCCATTCTAGCTTATCCATATAAATTTCCTTATATAAGGGTCCCAAATATTCGGGTTTCCCATTTCATCGCATCAGTATACAAAGCTATATTCATTTTCTTCCAAATTTAGAATAGAACAACTTTAATTCTGATTATTGCCTCAAATGTCGAACGGATTGAGTTTTATCCTTGCCCAAAGGATTTTGCCCCCAAATCACCTTGATCCGATCAAATTCTGTTAGATTCGTCGAAAACTGCAAATGAACAGTTAAAACCTCTAGAATTTAGTCTAGAATCATTAATTCAATAGTTTAGAAGCAAGATTTAATCTCACCTCGCTCTGAATTATTCGAGGTGTCAAAATCCCCAAATTGCCCAATCGCACGGTTAATTCTGCGATGTTGATGTTGTTAGCCTATGAGAATTGATTTGAATGAGTTTAAGGCTTCAAAATCTTACCTTAGATGCTTGAAATTGTTCTAGATTTTATCTAAATCATTTTGACTGTCTCTAGGCAAAAATCGGATCTCTAGTGACCAAAAAGGAATGCCCCAAACTAATGTACGATTCCTCTTTTTGCAATTCTAAATCGCATGAACAGTGCTATGCATATTCTTCATCTCGTGGTGCTGTTCACAAATTTTTATTTTTTTATTAATTTTTTTTACCCCAATTCTCCCTTTTTTCCAAAATTAGTTCAAAAAGGCCCCCTAATATAACCTTTTTGTTTTTCGATTTTTTTCCAACTTAAACCAACATGATTTATTTTATTTCTTTAATAAATATTGTAATAAACATTTAAATCTTGTTTTCAGACATTTTTATATTTATTTAGCATTTTGAAAAATTCATTTTTGATGTGTACGCGTTGAAACATTTAGGGTTATTTTCAATTTTCTTTCTTTAGATTATACACACACACATATATAATAAAATCTTTATTTTGTTTCTTGATTGATACATTTATAGTTTTTTTTATTATTATTTTTTTGTCTTTTTCGACATGCACACTTTTAACACTCACGAGTTATTACAAATATGTTCAATAAAAATCAATTATAATAATTTTTGGGAAGAAAAAAAATGTATATTGGTAAGTTCATAATGGAAATTAGGGTACTGCAACAATGCAAAAAGAATATTGCACCGAAAATGGTGATAGTACCCTACTAGATAAAATAAATATAATAAATTATAAAAAAAAACAAGAAGGTTCAATATATTAAAGTCACCTTAGGTTTCTTAATGAGTTATTTTTATTTGGTTTAGGTCATCATCTCAAGTAAATCCTAAGGTAGTGCGGATCTCAAGATTTTTGGGACTTTAGAATAGGTGAATATATTTTTTGTTAAATTATTATTTTGATTTAAATAAAGTATGCATTTATGATTGATAGTTTAGGAAAACAATTTGGACGAATGTTATTAAATGATGAAGTGATATGTTTTACGTAATATTTGGTTTCATGTGGTTTATCTATTATCATGCATTTAATTTCTCTTGAATGAATAAAAATATCAGATGACAATGCATCCATGTTCTCCTTGAATTGTGTGTTTGATTTAGCTATGATATGATCATGAAATTTCTCTAAAGAAAGATCAATAAAGATTTTAGCCATGTACTAATGTGGTGACATACTAATGGGTGTCATTGTGAGTGTTCCAACTCTAATTTGAGCTTCAGCTATGGTTTCCAACTTCGACTGTGTTTGCCAGCTTTGGTCGTAGTCTAGAGATGGGTTGAGTGCTCAAATTAGACCTCATTCCTCAGATGTGGAGCACTGAGGAAAAGTCTTGTTGGTTTTAACGTCAAACTTATAACAACCCGTATTTTTATACATTGAGTCAACAAGTTCGACATGTATTTTCATGTTTGAATTAATAAATTATAAATAAAATACATAATTTTATGAAAATTGTATTAATTAATTGTGTATTAAATGAAAATACATGATTTTTACTACAATTATATTAATTAATGAGTTGCTTAGGAAAAAATGAAATGAACTAATGCAATATATTAATTTTTGTATACATATACATATACATACATACATATATATATACATATATATATATACATATA
>JAJIYU010000817.1:0-43731 GCA_030144865.1 Tinospora cordifolia | reverse complement strand
AAGAAGAGGGCTTGAAGCACAAGATGAAAACTCAACTCTTGTTGCTTGGGATGATTTGATTTGTGAGCATGGGGGGTTTATATAGAGTTCAAATTAGTGCAAAATGGTAAGGATTTTGGTGGGAAACTTGCAAAAATTTAAATTTTTGTGCCCCCCAAGCATAGGAAAATAGCAAGTTGGCTTGGAATTGGAAAACCAAGTTTATAAAAATTTTTTGGGATTTTTTTGAATTTTTTTCGGATTTTTCCTGATTTAATTTCGGTATTTCGTGTATTATTTTCGGAGTAGCAAATCGGAGCCGTCAGATCGTCATCGAGATTTCATTCGTGATCAGATCGGGCGGATAGAATGGTAGCCTTTCGATTTGCCTGGAGACACGCATTAGGATTCAATCGGCACCGTTAGATTTTCATCGGATCAAGCAACAGAATCGGATCTTCGATCTCGTCCGTCGGATTTCCTGGAGCAGAGTGTTCGGTCGTGATTGAGTTTTGGTAGGTGAGATCTCGGCCGTTGATGATCCTCGATCACAGCATCAGATCGCAATCAAGATCAACGAATTTGATTTGGAGTGTTGATCGTCCTCGAGCGCGTCACTGTTTCGCGATCAGATCCACACAGCTTTGATCTTCGACGTTGGATGGACCTCGAGTACAGCACAGATGATCATCAGAACGGATTCACAGATCCTGGCCGTTGGATTTTCCTCGATCGTTGTACTTTTGCGATCAACGAAAACCATCCGAACTGTTAGATCAGACCGATCGTTTCTGGGCCGTTGGATTTGAGAGATTGATCGTGAGCCATTAGATCTTGGTGATTCGGTGCTCCTGGGTGTCGTTTTGGACTTCAATCTCATTCGTTGGATTTTACAAATCGTTTTGGACCGTTAGATCGTGCTTTTAATTACAAAATTACTTTCTAAAGCTTCTATAATCCGAATTTTAGCAATTACCCACTTTCTAATTGATAAAAACTTGATTGTATTGCATAAATTATTCTATTTTATGTACTTACTAATATTTTCCTCTTTCTAATTTACTTAATATTATATTTATTAGATATTTTTCCATTTCTTTAATATTTTCAATGCTAATAATTTGTATTTTCATTTCCATGTATTTTTATTTATTTCATATTTCATTTTTAGATAATAAATTATGTAATTATACACCATTATTTACATAATATTTAATTTATTTATAATAAATATATTTTATTTAATTATATGAATTTTTCTATGTACATATTCTTATAATATGTAGTATTCACATTTATTGTGCTAACACACACCTTTTTCATATCCATATTAACCTATATTTGTATTTATACTTTATTTTTATTTATTTCTTAAGCAACTCCTTAAATTTCATAATTAATTCCACTAAATTGTAATTTTCATTTAATTATCCTAATTTTTATTATTTTTCCAATATAAATTATTTTTTATGTGCCAACCCACCATTTGCATCCAAAATTTCTTAAAATCTTTGAAATTATTTTCACTTGATTTATTTCATTTAATTTACTCAAACTTATTTATTTATTTTAAATTATTTGACAAAATTCTGGGGTATTACATTACCAGATCTGCAATTTTCTTTTAAAGATTTGTTGAAATTCTGCGAATGGTATTCTTTAAATCCAACAACAATTTTGGCAATTAACAACTACAAATGCAATCTTTAAAGACTGTGCAATAGATTCTTGGTAGTAGAATGACTTTAGTGGGTGGAACGACGTGATTATGTTGAAGATTTGATCCTATTGTAGCTTCCGATGATTGTTTCCGGTGAGTGAGTGTGGTGAGTGTAGTGAGTGTAGTTAACTAGGTTAGTTAAACTTCAAACTAGGATAGTTTGGGGTTTTGGAAAAAATATGGGGTGAATACATCATTTCTTGAAAATGAGTGGGGTGAACTTAGAGATTGGGGTGAACTAATCCACTAGTGGAGTGATTTTAGGGGTACTCTTTATTTTTTTTACTTTAATTTTGTGAAAATTAACATTCTAACCTAATTTTTAACATAATCATTAAGTACATTTTTGAAAATTAAGCTAAGTGTTTAGAAAATTTTAATATTAGCTATTTACTTTTCTCAATTAATTAAGTTATTGATATGTACAAAATCATTTTTCTACACCAGAAAATTTGGAAAATTTGCTTTTAATCATATTTAGAACTATTTAGCATCCTAATTAATTAAAGAAGTGTTGGTAATTTATTTTCACATTGAATATCATTACCTACTTTGTTTTATGTCTACATGCATGCATATTCTAGTAGAAGACGTATTTTACCATATGTAAATGATATAATCATGCATTAATCAATAGTAATTTATTTTTCTATGCTAAACAATCTAATCTAATATATAATAAAATTTAGAAATTAATGAGCGTGTTAGGGCCCCTTTCTTAGGTCGAAGGGCAGCCCGATTGACACAGTGAACCAATGAACCCACTCAGTGAGACAAGTTCACCCGATCATTGTTAAGTCTTTCCAATTGCAACAACAAGTGATATCAGAATAATTTATGGATTTATTATGTGAGGTGCGAAACTAAACAAACATTACAGTTAAAACCAAGAGTAAGTACTACTCTTTTCAAGCATAACAGAGAGTTGTCGTTCATATATTAAATATTGTCTTGTTTCAAAAATACACAGTTGATCATCATTTATATGAATAGGAATGACCAAGCTCTAACAAAAAAACAGGAAAAGGGAAGGAGCCATTAAGAGATTAGGCTATCACACACCTTTCCTTTTGTTAGCCATCGAAGAACCTAAAATGTTAGTAGAGTAGTGAGCCTAAATTTTATCATGGCTCAGTGAGTAGTAAAACTAGCATGTTACATAAAATCAACATTCCCAAAAATTGTACGTGTATGCATTACCAGTAGTAATGAAATAGTGCTTGAAAGCATGAAACAAATTAAAAGCAGTTATAACAATGCAATAGTTTAAAGAAGAATATTTTAAATACATGCTAATTAAAAATTGTATCTGGACTAGAGTTTTTAAATCATCAAATTCAACCCTATGGTCATCGCTCGAGTGGGTCGTAATTCAGGCATACCAGCCACTCAAGCGGGTCATGAGCTAGGCGTATTTCTTGAATACCTTAATTTGTGCTTGGTCCTTAAGTGTCGTCACTCGAGCGGGTTGGAAGCTAGGTGTATCGATCATATGCCCTAACCCCATGTTCGGACCTCGAGCATTATTGGTGTACAACTATATATACATCCCAATTGATGTAACTCAAATCTCACAAAACAATTAAACACATGTCATTCACTCATGTTTTATGTAAGGAATACAAGTTAAACTAAATACCTGAATTAAACTACTCACCTTAGTTCTTGTGTACCAATGTACCATCGACACTTGGCCCAGTCCTGCAATATACGCTTGGATCTGCATTATTTCTTGAGAAATGTGGCTCAACACTAGTCCACTACCCCTAGCCGGTTTTGGTCAACCCATATTCGACTCGATTAAATTTGGTCAATTGGTCAAACTTGGTCAGCTAGTCAAACTTAGTCAAAATTGGTCGACATAATCAATTTTGGTCAAATTTGGCCAAAATGGTCAACTTGGGTCAAATTCAGTCAAAATAGGTCAAAATTGGGTCAATTTGATCAAAACCTCCAATTTTCAACAGTTAGTCAAATTCTAGCTTTATGTTCCATTTCCACAACAATTTTTTCGATTTTTTTGTGATCAATCCGTGCCTCGAATTTCTCCAAAATTTTTTAGATTTTATCAGCACCCAAATATATGCACCAAAATTTTAGATTGAAATTTTTGGTCTTTAATTGATAAGGTTTTTAAGTGGGATATTAGTGACTTTAATTTTTTGAATTTCATGTGACAAACAGTCACTATTCATATGAATTGACCCACTTAACCAACTCAAATTGCGATGAAATTTGGTACACTTGTTTTTGGGATACCAGTAAGTTCTCCACCAAATTTTAGCTCAAAATACTAAGGTTTGGTCAATCAATTGATCTCCCAAAGTCTCAACCATATAACAAAGTTTTCCTATGTTCATGTATTCCTTGATTTTCAAGTGTTTATTTCTTCTCATTAAACCACTAATTCAAGGCTATTTCTTACACCCATTATAAGTGTTTAGGTCATAGAACATCCACATATTAAGAACCATTTGAAACAATGAGCTAAGGTGGCTAAAATCCTATTCAAATATATCCTCAAATACTTAGCATGCGTTGAAATTTTTTTCTTAGTACCAGAATGCTTATATGATGAGGCAACTTTGCATGTATAAAAATTCATGGATACAAAAGCTTAGGGTAGGAATTTTATACCTTCTTGCAGCCTCAAGTGTCGGAATTAAGCACACAAGTTTCAGCCCAATTAGACGTTCCTAATAGGCTCAATCGTTGCCCCAAAGTTGGCTTCGACAACACTTTATGCTGTCACAGTAAGCGAGCAGTCAAATTTAGCACCTTGTAACTTACATTTGAGAGCCTAGTTTTTGTTTTCCAATAAATGAAACTTGAAGTACACATGAAAAGGATGAAAAAGAGTGTTTTTACCTCAAAAACCAATCTCCGATTGGTTAGGAACTACCCTCCAAAGTTTGGTTCAATACAGTTCTTCTACTGTAGCTTTTCAACTATGTTCAATAGCTCAATTTGTGGTTGTTTTCATCTCTAATGGTCACGGATTTGGATCAACAGAAAGCACAGTCTTGTAGAGGGAAGTGAAAGCTTTCCAATAGCTGTAATATCAAGCAAAATGAGTTTGAGACGAATAGGATAGAAGGTGGTGAAGAGGGGCTACCGTAGCTAAAAATTTTGTAGAAAACTGGTTTTGTTGCATGTTGGGAGGCTCCTTGCATGGTCAAATGGCTTGTTACATGGCTCATGGGTTTCCATGCAAGGTGCCCTAATAGCCAAGGTTAGAGCTCTAGTCGACAACCTTACCAGATGGCCAAAACTACAACCCCCAAACCATGGCCGTTGTTGGTTTTTGTTGTAGGAAAATTTGGGAAATTGTGGGAAAAAGGGAAAAAAAGAGGGGGCACGAAGGAACAATGGCACTTGGGCCACTTAGGTGGGCGAGCCACCCACGCGCCAAACCTAATTTGCACAGGCCTCATGGCCCATGTGCCTTGGGCCAAAATTTGGATCCCCCTCTCCCCTTTTCTTCTTTTTCTTACGTATTTATTTCTGTTAATTATTCATTTTTTCCTTATTTATTTTGTTAAAATTTTTCAGATATATATCAAATTCTAGTATTTATGCAGTTTTACCCAAAAATCACATACTTTACGTAAAAATCAATATTTTTCTCTCAAAAATAAAATAATTACCAAAAAATTCATTATTCTTTCATTATTCTTTCTTATAAATCAAATGTGGGTCTAATGCCCTACAAACTAAAATCGTAAAATAACTCTTACTCCTATGCCTCCTCAACAGATAGGTATATCAAACTACAAAATTATCTTTCTGCACTTATTAGCACACACATGTCTTCAATAATTTCGTACAAAAGGAATTAGTGGGGGTAAGCTCAATAATCAAGTGGATCACATGCAACACATCGCAAACACTATTAAAGTCAACAATATAAAATATGCAAACACTTATAAATCATTAGGTGTTTTAAACACTTCAATTGTTTAGGTTGACATTAAGACCGAAAGGGATCTCCTTGGTATTTTCCTGTGTTCAAACTCTTGGAAGTAATGCCCCAAAGGCCAATTCCTCATCATAAAACAACCTTAGGAGTGAGGTTTGACTCGATCCTCAGTCCCAACTTACTACTGCCATAGTAGCATTGACACCCGCCTAGGGTGGGGGAATGCCCACGATGATACTAGACTGCTGCCATAGTATTTGTATCACTGTCCCTGTACGTGGTTAGACTATTAATCATCTTTAGTTAGTAACCACTAGCATGCACATTAATATCATCGTCTCAGTGCATGTACACATAAGGACATGCGAATAAATTATTACTCATGCATCAGGTTACATTGATCATGTTATTCAATATACAACATAGATGGCATGATCATGAATCAATATTAGAGACACATAAATTGCATGTCATGCTATCAATGTATAATTACAAGCATTCTAGCAAATAAGCACCATTACATTCCTAGCATGCTTCTAAGATTATAAAATAGTAAATATACAGTTGTGCTTCACATTGAAGACTAAAATAATATCAGAGAGAGTGGATAGTCATCTTCATTTGTTTGCTTGTTCAATCTCCTTCTAAAGCTTCACTTCATTATCTACATGTTCATGTATTCTCAACCTTTGAGGATTTAATATCATGATTCTTAGAGTTGAAGTAATTATAGTGTTTTTAAACAATAATACAATGGTTCTCAAGTATATGTGGTGTATGGTGTGTAAGAAGGTCATAATAGACATATATTGGTCTATTTTTATCCTATGTACTGCGGTAGAGTCAGGAATTACCATAGTAATTAAGGTCTGTGCACAAAAACACAAAAACACAGTTATGTTTGCGTTGCCGTGGTAACCTATGAAGGTTATTCACACCATCGCAGTAGTTTGCATTCCAGGTGTGTTTTTCATATCATTACTGTGGTAGTTTTAAGCATTATGTGGTAATGCTTGAGAGGTTTCATGTGAACAGTGTACTACCACGATCAATACCTCATTGGTCATGCAATTTCCAAAAAATCGTACTCTGTTCGTGCGATTACTATTTCCTCTCATGCATGGGACTCTAATGCATGAAACTTAAGATCCAAAAACAAGCTTTTCAATGGATAGAAGAGTTTTGTACCTAGTTTTCATTCGTTGCCTCCTTTGTTTATCTTTTCAGAACAATTCCAACACTTCTACAATTTTGTCATATTATCACAATCAATTCTATTCGCAACAAAACACAGCAAAAGACTTAGATAATCCTCTGAAAGTTGGTTCTTACCTCCTCACACATTTTGTCACAGTTCCAAGGCTCTACCATGTAGCTGCAACACTCTGTTTGTGTAGTTTTACTTCTTACTCAGTTGTGTGGTAGTTTGGAAAGTTTGGGAATGGTTAGATCCAACTGGAATGTGTGCGGGAGCAGGATGATGTCATTGCAGGTGGCCAATTTTGGTTCCAAGGAGAGAGTGTGTGATTGTAGGGTTGCAGTGATGGAATTAGGGTTTTCGGTGCAGGATTTTAACATATATAATTATGCAATATCACCATAGTAATTCTATTTAGTACCATGGTAAATATCATTGCTACGATTTTTTGGGTTTCATTTGCACTACCTTAGTTAGCTACTGTAGTAGTCCATGGTATTGCTGCACTACCATGGCAATCAGTGTATGTTGCATTGTTTCATTTTTACTTGCCGATCCTCTTGTATGTTGATCATAAGAATTTCGTACTTGAAATTTAAAAGTAAGAATTTCATCCTCGAAATTAAAAAAGTTAGTTACCAGTATGATGCTATGCTGTTAGTTGCTTCTGGTGAAAAGGTCCGGATACTTCTTCTATATTTCACTTTCCAATTCCCAAGTTGCCTATTTTAGATCATGATGTTTCCACAGAACCTTCACTTAAGGGATGTCCTTGTTTTTGAGACTCTATACCTTACGATCCAATATTCTAATTGCTTGTTCTTCGTAAGTGGCATTCTCTTGGATATTGACTTCCTCCCAATGTATGATTTGAGAGGGATCTAGTTTATACTTCTATAGCATCGATACATGGAATATGTTGTGGATCGAGGACATTTTATCCGGTAGGTCTAGTTTATAAGAACATTTACCAACTCGTCTGAGTACTTCAAATGGGGCAATAAATCTTGATGATAGCTTGTCTTTGATCCTAAAATGCTTGATCCCTTTTTGAGGGCTAATCCTCAGGAATACTCTATCTCCAGCTTGGAATTCTAGAGGTCTTCTCCTGTTATCTACATAGCTCTTTTGCCTACTTTGAGCTATGGTCAACCTCTTCTTACTCTACTTCACCAGTTCATTCATCTCCTACACTAGGTCTGGCCCTGTGAGTCCATGATCCTCAAAGTCTACCCAGCATAATGGATATCTACAGGGTCTGTCATAGAGAGCTTCATACAGAGCCATCTGCATGCTTGCCTCATAACTATTATTGTAGGCAAACTCTGCCAAGTGTAAATATTTACTCCAATTGCCCTTGAAGTCAAGGACAGAAGCTCTTAGCATATCTTCCAATATCTATATGGTCTTTTTAGACTGTCCATCGATCTGAAGATAGAAAGCAGTGCTCATGTGATTCTACTGCCTAACTCTTTCTATAGGCTCTGCCATAATTGAGATATGAATATGGAATTTTTGTCTGACTCTATTGTCTTGGGTACACCATGTGGCTTTACTATCTCTTTGATATAGAGTTCTCCAAGCTTTCCATCAGAATTTGTAGATTGGATGCGTAGGAAATGAACTACCTTTGTAAGATGATCTAGAACGACCCATATTGTGTGTCTTCTCCCGTTTGATTCCTAGGTAGACCACTAACAAAATCTATGGTGATGTTATTCCACTTCCATTTTGAGATTGGGTCTAATACCCCAAAATTTTATAACGCGTACACGTTGCTTCGGAGACTTAAAAATATAAAATAAATAAGTAAATAAATAAATAAACAAAATAACTAATAATTTTAACAAAATATTAATAATAATAAAAAATCTATATAAATGAAAAAAGGGGGAATAGTAATAATAAAAAAATTGAACAAAAAAATACAAAATAAAATAGACTTTTATTTTTTCTTTTTCACTCAAATCTTGAGCAAGGAAATAAAATGAAAAAAGAAAGAATAAGAAACAAAAACAAAAACAAAGCAAAAACAGAAGCACACTTTGTGCATTTCTGTGTGAAGGAAGAAACGAAGAGGAAAGAAATGCAGTTGAGTTGCATTTTAGCATGAAGAACAGAAGAAAAGAAGAGAAAAGAAAGAAAAAAACAACTTGCTGCTGTGATTCATGTGAGGTAGAAGACACAAATTTGGTGCGTTTTCTGCGCGAAGAAGCGAAACCAAAGGAGCACTCGGGCTATGTTTTCACTGTTGGTAAACAAAGGAGAAGAAGAAGACGTAGTTGCTGTTGTGTCTCGCATGAAGAAGAAGAAGGATGAAGAAAGCATATTTGCAAGTGCGCAAGGAAGAAGAACGCAATTCTGCATCTATTGGTGCTGTTTGTGTGATGAAGAAGAGGAATAAAATAGTGACCTTGTAATTCCCTAAATGCTCTGTACTCAATTAAATAAAAATGATCATTTATTCAGTGAAATTTGGGTGCAAAATGAAACCGAGCTCATTTCGGAAAAAAATTTGGCAGGTTTCCGAAACTCTCATTTAGTGCCCCTTAGGAACCCAAAATAACTTGAAATGAAGTAAGGTGACATAAACCAACTAAGGGGACAACATATCAAAAAATTAGAATAATTGGTCAAAGTTAAGGTTTTCATTTGCCAAACGCCTTTTAGGGGGTCCAAATTAGAAATAATTGTCATTTAGGGTACTTCAAGGGATCGAAATGACCCGAAATGAAACGGAATAACATGAACTAACAAAATGAATGGCATATCCAAAAATTACAACAATTGGTTAAGGTTAAGGTTTTCATTTGCCAAACACCCTTCAGGGGATCCAAATTAGAAAGAATCATCATTTAGGGTACTTCGGGGAAACGAAATGACCTGAAACGAAATGAAATGACATGAACTAACAAAATGAATGACATATCTGAAAATCATGACAATTGGCCAAGATTTGGATTTTCATTTGCCTAGTGACCTCAGTGGGTTTTAAATAAGGAAAGTTTTTGAGGAAAAATCACCTTGGGCCAAATCATACCTTAAAATGTGCATTAGGTTTATGTAATTCTAAAATTATAGGATATAAATCATATTTTTATATAAATAAGGAGATATTAATTTTTATTTGATTTTTGTGAACCCATGAAGTCATGGCCACCCCTAACATGTGCAAGTCACATGGGTTGAACACCATGATCATGTGCACCCTACCCTACCCTAAGCTCCATGGGACGTGTCCATTATTTGAAACTATGAAGAATGATCCCACGTGCCATGTAAACGATCAAGTATGCCCAAACCTATAGAAACCATGAAGAATGATTCCATGTGCCAAGCTAAATGATCATGTATACTAAGGTTACATATAAAATGTCTCATAAGTGTGTGTGTAGGCATACATATGACAAACCCAAGATAGAAGTTTAATGAGAGTGGCTGATTTAAAGAGATATAAGAAGATTCCTTCACCTAGAAAAAAATTAGAAAATAGAAACTTGCCTCATGCTCATGTGTGGAGCCAAAAATGGAGAGAATCCAAGAGAAATAAGAAACATTCCAAAGCTTTGTTTTATTGTGCTCATATTAGAAACTTATTTGATTTTCTGATTCACAATATATTTTAATGTTTCCCTACTAATCGAGGATGTCCAAGAGAGATTAGAATGTATTTTAAACCTTTAATTGTGTTCACACACATGAAAGAAACAAATAAGGTTCAAAGATTTAGCTCACACTTGGATTGGAAACCTTAGCGGTCCCACTTGCCAACCTTGAGCACACTTGCCTTTCTCACCCAAACCATCCCCTTATGAGTTTGGAAATATGTCCAAATGTGGTGAGCTTCCCTAGCTACCCTAGATGTCCCCCTTGTGCTCATGAACACCTATAAATATCCCCTCTTGCTCACATTCATCTCATCTCAAAGCAAAGAGTTGACACTTCCCTCTTTCCTTGTTCTTGCCCTCTTATTGGCACCTCTTTTCACTCTCTTTTCTTTTTCTTGTGTGAGAAGTTCTTATTTTTTGTGTTTTAGAGAGTTGTTGAAGTATTTTTGTTGGTTATTAGAAGTTTTTGAAGTTGTAAAAGTGGTGGATAAGGGAAACCTTTGTCAGATTCTACAAAGAAACTCAAATTAAGGTGGAGGGGATTTCTTGAACTTCTACTTTATATTTTCAAATTTCTAGCACATTCATGCTTGTTTGAATTCTAGTTTTCAGCATGTTTTATTTTAATTTCAGCATGTTTAATCATATTTTAATTTTAGTTCAATATGTTTTTATGTTTTAATCACTCATGAGAGCATGCCATGCTTAGAATTCATGTTTAGGATTTAATTCAATGTATCAAGCATGCTATGTAATGTTTACATGCTTCTTGGTTGTTTAAAATTTTGATATTTACATTTTGAATTTCTTTTATGATTATGTGATTTTTAAATATAAGAAATTGAAGATAAGAACCATGTACTGTCATAGTGACCTGTATGGGTGCTATGGGTGTTCTTAACACATGCTTGGAGTGTGTGGTTGCGGGGCGCAACTAAGGGATATTTGGTATATGGCATCCAATGGAAAGTGACAAAGAAATGTCTTTCCACCTCAAAGAGGGGTATCTAAATTAAGAACATCAAGGGAGTATAACCCCTTTCAGTCTTAACGTCAACTACAACCAAAAAGTTGCTTGAATCGCTTAAAGCATGAAAGTGTTTGAATTTGGATGTGCTATTGATTTGAAATAGTAACTTAGTTATTTAATGAATGATCCATTGGTCTATGTGCTCACCCCTTCCTTTTATTTTTCAGAAAATTGACTTGAATCATGAAGACGATGGATATTAGATTATTTCTAAGTTTTGAAAGTTCTATTTTAAGGACATGTTGCCCAAATTTTGAATTTAAGACTTCCACTGAAATTTATTTAATTTTTGAGAGTCTTGTACTCAAGTTTTGATTTAAGAATATAACTTTCTTTATTTTATTTGAATAAATAAAGAGTTTGAAGTATTCCTTTATCTAATTATATAGCCTTATTGAATTGAAATTTAATACATTGTAATGTATCCATGAACGTTTTCAATAAGTGTTTAAATAAAGGAATTGAGACGCAAGTTGTGTACTTGTAAATGTAACATAGGACCCAACCCGCCTTGTGGTTGAGCTTAAACCTGTTTCTAGGGGGTTGGGGTGTTATAGACCTGCGTTGTCTACGTGAAGAAGAAGAAGAATGACCTGCATTTTGGTGCGTTTCCTGCGCAACGAAGAAGTAACAATAGCATTAGTTGCGTGCTCTGCGTGAAGGAGAAGAAGAGAACGCAGTTGCTGTGATGTGGTTTGTGTCTTCTGTGCGTTTTCTGCAGGTTGCTGTGAATGAAGAGGATGAACAACAATAGTGGTTTGCATTTTCAAACCCAGATCCATGAAAAACGATGCCCTAGATCTGATTCTTTTTTGCATAGCAAATCCCTTCTCATTCTTTTGATTTCATTGGGGTTTTAGAAAGGATTTGTGCACACTACAACCCTCACGACAGATTCACAAGCGTAGATCTGTAAAGAACAACCCTTGCAACAAATTTGTGAGCTCAGATATGTGGAGAACAACACCAAAACACGGTATAGCCTTCGATTTTTGATACCCTTGCATTTTGATGTTCATAGTTTAGTATTTTAGATTGATGTGTGCCTTGTTGTGAATGAGAAACTAAGATCTCATTTTTGAAAGCCTCTACTTGAGATCTTGTATTTTAGACCTCGCATTTTTGAATCTCTCACGCTTTGGAAACCTCACTTTTCGAATCTTGTAGTTTTAAACACTCGTATTTTCGCAACCATTGCATTGCTTTTAAAAAAGTCATTGCTTTGAAATCTCATATTTTAGATCTATTGTTTGAATGCTCACATGTAAAATCTTGCATTCTCAGATCTAGTATTTCAAATCTCACAAATGGCCCTTCGCATTGAACCCTCTGCATTCGAGGCTCGCGAATGCATGGCCTTCGCATTTGTGACCCACATATGGAGCTTCACATTTTGAAATCCTATTTGTGAAGCTTCGCATTTTTTTTGACTACCAAAGACCTAGGTTTCATATTTTTAACACTATTGAGAATTATTTTTGAAAAAAAAGAATTTAATTTTGGATACATTCGAGGTGAAAGAAAATTTTTTTGGAGACGTTGAATAGTGCGCACCCATGATTAAAAGAAAATTTTATTTTTCAGATTAAAAAGCAAAGAGTGGTGAAGGGCGGCGTAGAGGCGCAAGGGACCCAAAAATTAAAGTGGGTGTGATTACTGCACTCTCAATCATTATTTGGATTTTAAATACTAAGCATGATGATTGATTCTTTGATTATGCATTTAAGAGCATGCTAGGATTGTTCTTGAGTGACTATTGATTGGATGTTGAAATAACATGATGATTGTTTGAAAATTGCCACGCTCGCATGCTTAGATAATGTGAAATAATTCATGCCATGATTGAATTTCTTAAATGCTAGTATAGATGATTTATATGCATCTTGAAATATTACTTATGATATAATGTTTTGTGAAACTAAAGAAAAATTAGATTAAAACTTTATAATCACGTATTGGAGCGATAACCACCTTTTGGGTGTCATCATGGGTGGGCCAACTAGATTGGCTGTGAGGCTAGGCGTCACTTTGGACCTCATGCCCTCGTTAGGGTCCCAAAAGGTAACTGACCCTCGGTATTACCTCTAGATGTTGTCTCAGACCACGAGGGGGCCACCGAGGCCACAAACCTTTCGGTCTTAATTGCAATGAAAAATAATAAAGTGTTTGAAACACCCTAATGTGATGAAAGTGTTTGCATGTTTTGTATTTTGGTCTGAATAATGCTAATGATGTGCTGCGGGATCCACTAGGCTCTTGTGCTCACCCCACTTTTCTATTTCTAGTGACAATTGACACGGTATGAGTGACCATTTCTAGGTAACTTCAATTATTATGTTGAAATCTCACTGGGGAGGTTGTTAATGTCTTTTTGTCTATAATATTTTTTTTACTTAATTTGAACTAGATGTGCCCCATTCTTTTGGACTGATCGTTTTATACATGTAATTAAATAATTTTGGTTTATTTTAGAAATCTTTGGATCATTTAAATGTTGGATTTGAAGTTTCTCATCTTACTTGTAATTTCACTCATCCATTTCATTTACTTAGAAATTTTATTTCAAAGAAAAAAATTTCACATCTATTTAAATTGATTTTATCATTGCTTGGAAGAAGAACTAGAAAGGCAGTTTTGAAAGAAAGAGACAGAGAGAAGATTGATTAATTAGTGCTTTGGTTCTTGGTGGATGACTATTTTGTGGCTTCTCCTGTTGAACGAGCATGCATTTCCAAGCGGGGCTCGAGATATGTATGGACCATGACTGGGGTGTTACAAAGCTAGTATCAGAGCTAAGGTTATAGCTCTCTAGGAAAAAGATAATTCCTCTGATACCAAAGCTGGTATCATAGACTAGTTCCGAAGGATGAGACCTTAGAGACTGTAAACAGAGACTAGGTGTTGCCGCGAAGGCACAGTGGATCATAAACCTAAATAAAAACTTATAGGACATAAGCTAGAGATTGAAAATGTGTGAAAATGAGCACTTGATTGGTCAGGACACGAGATTGGGAGGATCATATATCTCTAGTTTCCATGTGGTATGGGATGCATAGGGATTTGGGGGTTTGGGGGAATCTTGGACTCGGAGATTGACGGACCATGTTTGGTGAATGATCAATATCTTTTGAAGAACTTGTACCCATTGTGTTTGATTGGTATGGGATAGTCAAGCATAGTGGGGGCAAAGCCTTAGAAATCGATACATTTGCAAAATTGTGTGGGTGTTGTGAAATCTTTGAGTGGAAGCCTGTGTTGATGGGCGAGGGTGGTATGGGACGCACGGACCTCGAGGCACAGATGGAAGCTTGGAATCACACTATGCTATCATATATTGCTTTCTTGATTGATTAAGTGATTTCTTGTTATATACGTATAATTATTTTGAGTATTGCCACACTAAACCAAACAAATCCAGTACCCTAAAAACATACGTAGGGGATGGAAAACTCAAAGTACAACTTAGAAGCATAAACCAATAGGCTACAGAACAATCGAGAACTTAGAAACATGAATCTAGAGCTATGGTAGTACAAATAACACGAGAAAACAGTTTTGACCAAATGGTCACGAGATATGAAATAAGTACTTTAAAAGATGGAGATTGTCACAGGTTGTATAAGCACTCGATATCCAGACTGTTGAGAAAAGGGGTTGCATAGCCCAAATTGAAATTAAGATTGAAAATGAATAACCATTGAATGTTGGAAAATTTTCTCTTTCATTATGATTAAACTACTGGATACTAAAAGTGACTTTTGCCTTGCAGATAATGGTGAAAACAAGAACGGTGGTAAGAACTATGGCTAGAGAGGAGAACACTGATGAGTCCAGGCAGAGAGACAATGACACACCAATGGCAGCAACACCAGTAGGATCGACGGTGACACCTAAGATGATGACTAAGATCACTCAGAGAGTAGTAGAGCTAGTCGTGAGGATCCTAAAACCATTGGTGTAGCCATTGACACTGACGTAGCCATAGCCAGAGTCACAACCTCAGTCCCAAACTCATTAGGGACTGATTCTAGTCAGTCCAGTAGCACATAATCGACTGATAGAGTATGACAGGTAGCAAAATGATTTATTGATTGAGTTTCAGAAGTTGCAACCCAGTGCATTTTAGGGCATAACTGATCATGTGGCAGTAGACAAATGGTTCATAGGGATGAACAAGCATTTGAATGTTATGGGGGTTAACGGACCCAGGAGAGTTGCACTAAAAATTCATCAGCTTGTAGGACCCGCCTATCATTGGTGGGAGATGATTATGAACGACCCCACAGTAGATGAGTCTATCATGATATGGGAACAGTTTAAGGCTCTATTCTATGGTCACTTTTTTTCTACGACGAAGACCAGCAGCTACAGACTAAGTTTATATGACTGACTCAGAAGACCACGATAGTGGCCGAGTATGAGCAGAGATTTACTGAGTTATCTAAGTTTGTCCCAGAGTTGATTAGAGACGAGTAGTCAAAGATTGATAGATTCATTGAGGGACTGAAGGTAGAGATCAAGAAGATTATATCTCCTTTGAAGCTGGCTGCCTTGAGAAAGCACAGATGGTTGAGCAAGACCTTGAGTACGAGCATGCATTAAGAAACAAAAAATAAGAGGTCACAGGCAGGTCAGGCCACAGGAGACCCGCAGAAGAAGAAGAGTAGGCAAGATGGGTACAGAGCACCACAGGTTCAGAGCCAGACACAAGCTTATGATAGGTAGCAAACCCAACAGGTTCGACCAGACCGTGCAACTGATGATCAAAGAGAGAGGGCTAAGAAATAAGTGTTGCATTTTGTGTGCAATTAGAGAGGGCATCTGGCTAGACAATGTCCTAGCAGAACATTAGTTCTAGCCCCTTAGTAGCTGTAGTAGATACGTGGGCAGAGTAGTTGTCCACAGTAGAGACAACAACTACAGTCCCAGCCACAACAAAGTAATTAGACCCGACTGTATGCCGTAGACATCCAGGCTGATCCCACTCCTGCAGTGGAAGGTACGTTTCTTTTGTTTGGCATCGTGGTGCGGGTTTTGTTTGATTTAGGTGCCACTAGATCTTTTATTTCTGAGAACATAGTGAATATATTACAATTGGTAACAAGTTCATTATTAGTGACATTAGATGTAGCCACACCCATCGGGACTGCGGTGAGTTCGAGGAGATAATGTAGATGTAACCTTAGATTTTGGGACAAGTTGATTTTAACTGATCTCTGTGCACTCCATTTTCATGGATATGGTATGATATCGGGTATGGATTGGTTGACCCAACATCAAGCATAGCTCGACTGTTAGAGATGAAGAGTGACTGTGAAGTTATCATTTGGTTCCCATTCCTCATGAATAGAAAGCCTTAGTGTTCCCAATTTTCAAACCATGAGCACACTTGCCCTATTATATGCAAACCATCCCTTGTGTGTTTGAAAACTTGCCCAAACTTTGTGAGCTGCCCTAGCTACCCAAGACGTCCCCTTATGCTCACTAAAAATCTATATAAATCCCCTCTAGGCTCTCATTCCTCTCATCCCAAGAACAAGAATTGAGATTCCCTCTTGTTCTCTCTAAAGCCTTCTTCTTGGCATCTCTTCTCACTTCTCGTTTCTTTTGTGCTCATAAGTGAGAAGCGTCAATTTTAATATTATAGTGAGTTGATTTGAGTTATTATTATTGGTGTTTGGAAGTGTTTGGACGTTGGGAACCTTTGCTGAATTTTTGGGAGAATATATCATAAAGTGGGGGGATTTCTAGAACACTACCTTTTTATTTTGAATTCCTAGCATGTTCATGCATGTGTAGTTTTAGATTTCAGCATGTAATATTAGTTTTCAGCATGTTTAATCATGTTTCAATTTCAATTTAGCATGTTTCTTATGTTTTAATCACTCATTAGAGCATGTCATGCTTAGGATCCTTTGGGATTTATTTCAAAGTTTCAAGCATGCCATATGATGCTTTCATGCTTTCTTGTTTGTTTAAAATTCTAAAATTTATATTCTGAATTTCTTTTATGATTATGTGATCTTAAACACAAGAAAGTGAAGATAAGAACCATGTACTGTCATGGTAACCCATATGGGTGCTATGGGTGTTCTTAATACATGCTTAGAGTGTGTGGTTGCAAAGTGCAACTAAATGATACTTGGTATGTGACATCCAATGGAAAGTAACAAAGAAATGTCTTTTCACCTTAAAGAGGGGTATCTAAATTAAGAACATCAAGGGAGTAGAACCTCTTTTAGTCATAATGTTAACTTGAACCAATTTGATGTATGAATCATTTAATGTTTGAAAGTGTGTGAATTTGGATGTGTTAGAGATTTTGAAATAATGAGCTAGTTATTTGATGGATGATCCACGGGGCTATGTGCTCACTCCTCTCTTTTTAACATTTTCAAGAAATTGAATATGATGGCAATAGAAATTTGATAGTATCTATCTTTAAAAAGCTTTTATTTTCTTTTATTCAATGTAAGGGCATGTTGCCAAGTTTTGTTTTATTGGACTTTTGTTGAATTTTTATTTTTAATTGAAGAGTTATGTACTCAAGTTTATGGTTTAATTTAAGAATTTAAGTTTCTTTATTTTATTTGAATAAATAAAGAGTTTGAAGTATTCTTTTTTCTACTTGTATTGCACTTGTTAAATTGAATATTAAACACAATGAAAAGTATATTCATGAGGGATTTCAATAAGTGTTAAAACAAAGGAATTGAGATGCAAGTTGTGTACTTGTAAATGTAACATAGGACCTGACTCACCTTGTGGACAAGTCCGCTAAGAATAAAGTGGCTAAGTCCAATTGAGTTTCTTGGGGTTTGGGGTGTTACACTGTGAGAAGGGATTTATTAGATAGAGCAAGTCGCCATGAGGAGCTCCAATATTGTTTGTGAAGGAAAAGGATAGATCCTTGAGATTGCATGTGGACTACTAGAGGCTAAACCATGCAGCGATAAAGAACAAATACCTGTTGCCTAGAATAGAAGACCTATTTGATCAGTTGAGGGAAGCCACTCACTTCTCTAAGATTGATCTAAGGTCAAGGTATCATCAGCTAAGGATTAGAGGGTTTGACATATACAAGATAGCCTTTAGAACTTGACACTAGAATTTTGAGTTCACCGTGATGCCGTTTGGTTTAAACAAAGGGCCAGCTATATTTATGGATATGATGAATCGAGTCTTCAGATAGTATCTAGATTAGTTCGTCGTGGTGTTTGTGGATGACATTCTGATCTGCTCTAGATAAGAGGCTGAGAATGTGGAGCATTTGCATATCATCTTGGAGGTACTGAGAAGAAATGAACTATATGCCAAGCTTAGCAAGTGTGCATTTTAGATGAAAAGGGTCAAGTTCCTCAGCCATGTGGTTTTAGCTGAAGGGATATCAATAGACCTTGAGAAAGTAGAGATGGTATCAAATTAGAAGCACCCTACGACTGTCACAGAAATGAGAAACTTCCTAAGTTTAGCTAGATACTACCGTCGGTTCATCCAACATTTTTCAAAATTGGCTGGGCCAATGACTAAGTTAACCAGAAAGGGAGAGAAGTTTCTCTGTAATGATAAGTATGAATAGGCATTCCAAGAACTAAAGAAAAGGTTAACTTCAACACTCGTTCTAGTCATGCCTACTCATGGTGTGAGGTACACTATATACACAGATGCTTCATTGATTAGATTAGGCATAGTATTGATGCAAGAGAGAAATGTAGTAGCTTATGCTTTAAGGAAATTGAAGATCCATAAACAAAACTACCTTACCCATGATCTACAGTTGGCAATGATTGTGTTTGCATTGAAGATCTGGAGACACTACCTCTGTGGGGCGAGTTTCGATCTATTTTCAAATTATAAGAGCCTAAAATAAGTTTATACCTAGAAAGAATTAAACCTAAGGTAGCAAAGGTGGGTAAAATTTTTGAAAGACTATAATTTTTAGCTGTACTACCATCCAGGCAAGGCCAAGGTGGTGGCCAATGCACTTAGCAGAAAAATTCATAAGAAAGATGAGGAAAGAGGACAGAAGTGCTAGTTAATCAGTGAGTAGAACTTGGGTATTGCATTAGATTAGAAACGAACATATTTGTATGCTATGACTTGCCAACCGGACTATTACAACAAATCAGAGATGAGTAGAAAAGTGACAAGTGGATTGTTGACCTCACAGAAGGTGTTAAGCAAAACAAGCATACAGACTTTAGAATTGATGCAGAGGGCATAATGAGGCTTGGAAATAGAGTTTATGTAATAGGAAATGGGCAGAGCAGAATAACCATCCTGGATGAAGCTCATCAAACTAAGTACACGATGCATCTAGGGGGTGAGAAAATGTACCAGAATCTTAAGAAGACGTATTGGCGGAGAGGTATGAAAAGGGATATAGCCAAGTATGTCTCTAGGTGTATGCCTTGCCAAAAGGTAAAGGCCGAGCACAAAAAACCTTCAAGGATGCTGCAACCTCTTCCTATACTAGAATGGAAGTGGGATAATATTGCAATGGACTTTGTTAGTGGCCTGCCAAGGAATCAAAAAGGGGAAGACATTGTATGGGCAATTGTGGATCAACTAACAAAGGTAGCTCTTTTCCTACCTATTCGATTTATAGATGCAATTGGAAAACTTGGAGAACTATATGTCAAAGAAATTATGAGACTGCACATGGTTCCCAAGACTATTGTGTCAGATGGAGATGCTAGGTTCACGTCCCAATTTTGGCAAAGCTTATAGAAAGAGATAGGAAGTAGACTCACCATGAGCACTGCGTTCCATCCTCAGCTTTGATGGGCAATTTGAGAAGGTCATTCAAATATTAGAAGATATGTTAAAAGCTTGTGTTCTTGATTTCAAGGGAAACTAGAGCAAGTACTTACATTTGGCAGAGTTTGCCTATAATAACAGTTATCAGGCGAGCATAAGGATGGCTCCATATGAAATGCTTTATGGCAGACCTTGCAGATCACCATCTTGTTAGACAAACTTTGAGGATTAGGTTCTCACAAGACCATAATTTGTAAAAGAAATGAACACTTAGAGGTAAAGAAGATTCAGAAGAGGCTAGTGACAGCTCAGAGTAGGCAGAAAAGCTATGTAAGCAAAAGAAGAAGACATTTGGAATTTCAAATGGGTGATAGAGTTTTCCTAAAGATTAGTCCACAAAATGGCATTACACGGTTTGGAATCAAGGGGAAGCTAGCACCGAGGTTCATTGGTCCGTTCAAGATACTCAAGTGGGTCGGTGAGTGTGCCTATGAGCTGGACTCAACGAATTGTATGTCCTCGATCCATAATGTATTCAATGTATTGATGCTGTGAAAGTACAAGCCAGACCCATCTCATGTCATACATTGGGAGGAGATTGTTCTTCAGGACAATGTAACTTACGAAGAACCAATAGTTAAAATACTAGACTGTAAGGTGTAGAGTCTTAGGATGAAAGACATTCCTTTGGTTAAGGTGTTATTAAGGCATCATGATCTAGAAGAGGTAACCTGGGGGTTGGAGAGCAAGATGTGAATGAAATACCAAAATCTCTTCACTAGGAACACCTAACAGGATAGCATCATACAAGTACCATTCTTTTAAATTTTGAAGATGAAATTCTTTTAAGAGGGTAGATTGTAATACCATGAAATTTTGTAATGCTTACACGTCGTTTCGGAGACTTAAAAATACAAAATAAGTAAATAAATAAATAAAATAACTAAATAGTTCAATGAAATAATAATAATAACAATAATTCTATATAAATGAAGACAAAGGGGAATAGTAGTAATAAAAATTGAAAAAAAAATACAAAATAAAATAGACTTTTATTTTTTTGCTTCTTCATTCAAATCTTGAGCAAGGAAATAAAATGAAAGAAAAAACAAAGCAAAAACAGAAACACACTTTGTGCATTTTTGCGTGAAGGAAGAAATGCAATTGCGCTGTGTTTTGGAGTGAAAAATAGAGGAAGAAGAGAAAAGAAAGAAGAAGCAGCAGCTTGCTACTGTGACTCACACGAGGAAGAAGACGTAGATTTGGTGCATTTTCTACGTGAAGAAGCGAAGGTGAAGGAGCAGCTGGGCTGCATCTTCGTTGTCAGTGAGAAAGGAGGAGAAGAAGAAGGACGAAGAAGAAGAACGTGATTCTACATTAGCTGGTGCTAGTCACGCAATGACGAAGAGGAATGAAACAACGACCTACGCTATCTGCATGAAGAAGAAGAAGAATGACCTACATTCTAGTGCGCTTCCTACGCAACAAAGAAGAAGCAACAACATTAGCTGGCTGCTCTACGCAAAAAAAAAAGAAGAAAATGCAGTTGTTGCTGCGTCTCTATGTGAACATGCTTTGCGCAAAGGAGAAGAAGAGAATGCAGCTGTTGTGACATGCTTTGTGTGTTCTATGCATTTTCTATAGGCTGGTGCAAACGAAGAGGACAAATAACAACAGGGGTTCACATTTTTGAAGCCCTAGATTCGATTTTCCTTGCATAGCAAGTCCCAACCTCATTCTTCTAATTTTGTTGGGGTTTTAGGAAGGATTTGAGGACACTACAACCGTTACAATAGATTTGTGAGTATAGATCTGCGAAGAACAACCCTCACAATAGATTCGCAAGCTCAAATCTGTGGAGAACAACACCAAAACGTGGTATAGCCTTCAACTTCTGATACCGTTGCATTTCGATTTTCATAGTTTAGTGTTTTAGATTGATGTGTGCCTTGTTGTGAATGAAAAACTAAGATCTCATTTTTGAAACGCTCGCCTTGAGATCTCGTATTTTAGACTTTGCATTTTTGAATCTTTCGCATTTTGGAAACCTCACTTTTCGAATCTTGTATTTTGAAACGCTCGTATTTTCACAACCATCACATTTTTTTTTAAATGCTTTGAAATATCATATTTTAGATCTATTGTTTGAATGCTCGTATGTAAAATCTTGCATTATAAGATCTAGTACTTCAAACCTCACAAATAGCCCTTCGAATTGAACCCTTTGCATTCGAGGCTTGCGAATGCGTGAACTTCACATTTGTGACCCACATATGGAGCTTTGCATTTTGAAATCCTATTTGTAAAGCTTCACATTTTTTTTCGAATGCCAAAGACCTAGGTTTCATATTTTTCAACACTATTGCGAGTTATTTTTGAAAAAAAAAAAAGAATTTAATTTCGGATGCATTAGAGGTGAAAGAAAATATTTTTAGGGACTTCGAATAGTGCTACCCACATGAGGGATCTTGTTTCAAATATGTATATGTATATATATATATATATATATATATATATATATATACATATGTGTGTGCGTGTGTGTGTGTGTGTGAGTGTGTGTGTGTGTGTGAACCTCGCGAGTACTTTAAAAATAAAATAAAATAAAAATATCCAAGCCCAAGAAACTATTTTAAATTCGATTCAAACGAGTTGTAGAGGCATTGGAATCAACAAAATGATTTTTATTTTTTCAGATTAAAAATCAACGAGTGGCGAAGGGTAGCGCAGAGGTGCAAGGGACCCAAAAAATAAAGTGGGTGTGATTGTTGTACTCTCTATCATTATTTGGATTTTAAATACTAAACATGATGATTGATTATTTGATTACGCATTTAGGAGCATGCTAGGATTGTTTTTGAGTGACTATTGATTAGAATATTTGATTGGATGTTGAAATAACATGATGGTTGTTTGAAAATTGCCACGCTCGCATGATTAGATAATGTGAAACAATTCAGACATGATTGAATTTCTTAAATGTTAGTACGGATGATTCATATGCATCTTGAAATATTACTTATGATATAATGTTTTGCAATGTGATTGAGAAACTAAAGAAGAATTAAATTAAGACTTTATAACCATGTACCAGGGCAATGACTAACCTTTGATGTCATCGTGGGTCTCCCAACTAGACTGGCTATGGGGCTGGACGTTACTTGGGACCTCACGCCCTTGTCAGGGTCCCAAAAGATAATTGACCCTTGGGCATTACCTTAGGATGTTGTCCCAAACCACGAGGGGGCCATCAAGGCCACAAACCTTTCAGTCTTAGTTGTGATGAAATATAATAAAGTTTTAAAATGCCCTAATGTAATGAAAGGGTTTGCATGTTTTATATTTTGGTTTGAATAATGCTAGTGAAGTGTTATAGGATCCACTACACCCCATTTTCTATTTCAGGTGACAGTTGACACAGGACGAGTTGACCATCTCCGGGCAACTTCGATTATTATGTTGAAACCTCATTGGAGAGGTTGTTAATGTCTTTTTGTCTATAATATATGTAATGCCCTAGAATTTTGTCAAATAATTTAAAATAAATAAAATAAGTTAAGTGAATTAAATTCAAAGACTTTAAGAAATTTTTGGGTATAAATTGTGGGTTGGCACATGAAAAATAAATAAGACCTTAATTTGATAATTAAATGAAAATTTCAAATTAGTAGAATTAATTATGAAATTTAAAGAGTTGCTTAATAAATAAATAGAAATAAAGTATATATACACATATAGGTTAATATGTATATGAATAAGGTGTGTGTTAGCATAATAAATGTTAATATTCCATATTATAGAAAAATGTACATAGAAAAATTTATATAATTAAATAAAAATGTAGTATACACGTATTTATTAAAATAAATCAAACATTATGTAAATATTAATTTATAATTACATAAATTATTATCTGAAAATAAAATATGAAATAAATAAAAATACATGAAAATGAAAAATGTAGATTATTTAATTATTGGCATTAAAGATATTAAAGAAATAAAGAAAAAATAGGAAAAAATGGAAAAATATCTAATAAATACAAAAAATAAAGAATTAAAAAATGGAAAAATTAGCAAAATAGAAGGATATGTACAATAAACCATATCTACACAAATTAGAAAGTGGAATTAAGTTTATAATTGGCAAAACTTGGATAATAGAAGCTTTAAAGTTGATTTTGACAATAGAAACTGCATCCAATGGCCAGGATTGAGTAATCATCACGATTTGGAATCCAACGGCTCAGATCAAAACCAAAACAACGCCCGAATGCACCGAACCATCAAGATCGAACAGCTCACGATCGATCGTTTCAATCCAATGGTCCAGATCATAGGCGCAAAACATTAATTGCGAATGAGATCCGCACACAGAACTCGAGGACGATCTGTGCCATCCAATAGTTCACAACGCAGGCACAAAATCTTGATCACGAATGTGCTGCGCTCGAGGTTGATCTGACGGTCCAAATCAAAGCCATTTTCGTTGATCACCATGTGTGTGTTTCGAGGACGATCCGAGCGCCTAGATCGAGACCGAGTTCGGTAAATTGCGAACTGAGTGTTGTACTCGAGGACGATCCGAGCATTGAGATTTGAGGCTCTGATAAGTCCGAGATTCGCATGCGAAACCCGAGGAAAATCTAACGGTCCAAATTTCATCCACATGATCAAGGTCCACCCACTGTGATCGAGGATAATCTAATGGTCCAGATTTGATGCTGCGATTAAAAAAATTGAGAAAATACCAAAAAATTTGAGAAAATCATTTAAAAATCCAAAAATTGGTTTCTAAATTCTCAAAAATTTTCAAAAAATTCACTTGCTAATCTCCTATGTTTGGGGGGCATGAAATTTTGAAGAATTGGCAAGTTTTCCACAAGATGACACGCCAAACTTGCCATTCTCTACCATTTTGAAGTCTATATAGACAGACCCCATGCTCACAATTCATCTCATCCTAAGAAACAAGAGTGGAATTGTCATCTTGTTCTCTAAGCCTTCTTCTTGGCAATCCCCTCAGTTCTTGAGTAATCTTGAACTATTCTTTAGTGTTCTTGAGTGTTCTTGAGTGTTTGGAAGCTTTGAAGTAACGAAACTTTGACGGATTTCAAAGGCGTACAAAAGAGACATTTTTAAGGTGGAAGTGACTTGTAACTTCTACTTCTATATTTTAATTTGAATAAACCTTGCATGTGTGATAATGTTTTGAAGATGATTGATTGAATATATGTTTTACTATGCATGCTTTATTTATTTGATGTGCCATGAATATACATGTTATGCATGTTTAGAAATTAAGAATATTGATGCATGTTATACATGAATTGTGCCATGAATAAATATTTAATGATTCATGTTTTGTATATGTTGCATTGATGGTTTAATCCGATATTGTGTGTTTTATCACTAAGAAAAGATTAAATAATGATTCAATCCACGTATCGGCGCCATGATGGACTGCATAGTGTCATCGTGTGTGTTCCACCTCCCGACCTGACTTGTCGATTTATCATTGACGATTTCGAACTGGGTTTCCAAGAGTGATCCCACTTCATAGATATTGGGGTTTGAGTTTTCATTTGTTATTCTCTTTCCCCACGATGTAGAACACAGAGATTAAACTCTTTCGGTCCGAATATCAACCATAAACAAGAAATTTGTTTGAATCGCCTAATGTGCAAAAGTGTTTGATATGCTTGGTTTGTTTGAATTGAAATAATGATTTAGAGGTTTAGAAAGATCCACTGGGCTATGTGCTCACCCTTCCATCTATTTTTCAGGTAATTGATTCACATGAAGACTATGAAAATTAGTTAGGTTCTTTTATTAAAAAGTTTTTAATTTCTATGTAAGGGCATGTTGCCCAAGTTTTGAATCTTCCGCTATAATAGTTTTCTTTAAGATCAAATTATGTACTCAATTTTATTTAATTAATTGAGTTTATGAATTTCAGTTATTTCTTTTATTATTGCCTCAATAATTTTTTTTAAATTAAGTTATATACTGTTAAATACAATCAAGGCATGAAATAATTGAAATAGAAAGAAAGTCAAGTGTGTATCACTTGTAACGTAACACTGGCCCGACCCGCCGTTTGGTTTAGTCCACTGTCAAGAGAATGGTGGCCATGTCCAATGTTTAAAGATACGGGGTTGGGGTGTTACAATATATTTGTATTTAATTTGAACTGGAGGTGTGCCCATTCTTTTGGATTGATCGTTTTATACATGTAATTAAATGTTTTAGGTTTATTTCAGAAATCTTTGGATCGTTTAAATGTTGGATTTGAAGCTTCTTATCTTATTTGTAATTTTACTAATCTATTTTATTTACTTAGAAATTTTATTTCAAAGAAAAAATTTTATGTCTATTTAAATCGATTTTATCATTACTTGGAAGAAGAACTGGAAAGATAGTTTTGAAAGAAAGATATATAGAGAAGATTAATTAAGTAGCACTCCGGTTCTTGGCAGATGACCGTTTCGCAACTTTTTCTGTTGAACAGGCGTGCATTGCCACACGGGGCTTAAGAGACGTACGGACCGAGGGTTTTCTGTACATTGGGAGTGGCCGTAACATCCCAGTAGGCCTTCTGTGCTCTGCTTTAACCTACTGACAGGTCAGCCATTTAAAAACATACTTGGTTATGTCCCTTTTCATTTCTCTCCACCAATACATTTTCTTGAGGTTTTGGTACATTTTGTCACCGCTTGGATGCATAGTATACTTCGTTTGATGACCTTCACCCAATATGGTTTTTTTACTTTGACCACTTTTTGGAACATAGATTCTATCTCCCAGTCTCAATGTGCCCTCAGCATCGATCCTGAAATAATGATGC
Source organism: Tinospora cordifolia (assembly GCA_030144865.1). Classification (NCBI taxonomy): domain Eukaryota; kingdom Viridiplantae; phylum Streptophyta; class Magnoliopsida; order Ranunculales; family Menispermaceae; genus Tinospora; species Tinospora cordifolia. The sequence goes on along the minus strand of JAJIYU010000817.1, from coordinate 16,671 downwards.
TTGCCCTGTCTAACACCTTCAGTCAAATTAATTATCTACTTATGCTACTTTTGTTCATCCCTTATCTAACACAAGATATCTGGTTGGCACATCATACCATATAGGTATGCCTGTTCCCTGTTTGAGGTTACACCCATGTAATACCTTAAAAATCTTGTACTTAATGAAAAGAAAATTCAATATAAATTGGATGAAATTTGGGTGAGAAATGAAATCAGGTCCATTTTAGGGGCAAATATAGTAGGTCTAAAATCCTCATTTAGTGACCCTTAGTACATCAGAATGACCACAATCGTGATTCTAGTTCTGCAACAACATTGATCTAGCCTGATTTTGTCCACAGTTGTGATTCTAATTCTGCCCCCGAGTTTGATTATTGTTTGACTAGGACTGTTATTGCTTCTATTTCAATTGAGGATGACCATTATGTCCCCTTCCCCAATTGTATTGTAGCTGTTGTAGTTGAAGAAGGGCCTTGCTTGGACAATGTCTTACTTTATATTCTTTCTGGTTCCAAAGAAAACATAATCCCTGTCTTTTGGCTTGCTCCATTTGCTCATCTCTAGCATGGTTAGGTCGTGTCAAGGAGTAACGTTGCCTCTATTGTATTTGATATTAAGGTCTACCTCCTTGAGGCCTATTCTTGTTCTACATAAATTGCTAAAGCTTAGTGATTTGTAGCCATTATTTCGATTAGAATTTTGCCGCTTATTCACATTTCTTGCCATCTATTCATATAACGACTTCTTGTTATGATTCTTAAAAAACTTTTTAAAATTAATATCTCTCTCAAATAAGTTTTGCTCTGACTATTGTCTCCTTAAACGTAATCATCCTTAAGGGGATGATCAACCTAATCTCCACCCGCAGTCTTTTTGCTACTGCTTTGGCCTTTTCATCCCTTACTAAGTCAAGTGCAAACCTAGATAACTTAATACACTTCCTCTCATATTTAGACATTGTCATGTTCTTCTACGTTAGTCGAATTAACTTTGACTAAAGTTGTTTTGTAATAGCCATGGAGAACTTGTCATAAAACGTCTTAAACTACACCCATGTCATTAGTTTATTTACCAATCTTAGGTCATTCATTATCATTTCCCATAGATGGTAAGCAGGTTCGATAAACTAATGCATTGCCAAAGCTACTCTTCTTAGGCCAATTGCCCCAAAAACACAATGATTTTTATTTATCTCAGAAAACCATACCTCAGGTGCCATATGATCTCCCTTTCCATCAAAAGTACTCGGTCACATTTTCTAAAATTCTATTAAAAAAAACTCCTTTGTTCCTTATTATGTTATACAACTTGGTCTGGTACTACTGGACCATTCGGTAAGTGAGTCCACTGAGCATGAGTCTGGGGTTGTGACAGAATAGGAGGTGGGACCTGAGCTTGGGGTAGAGCCCTCAAAACTTGCTTTACAACTTATCTAGTGATCTCTATCTTCATCTCATCTGATATGATTGTCCCAACCATAGCTTCAACCTTTGGCACTGGTGCCCTCTAGTTCTATTGACAAGCTCCATCATTGCTCGCTACTCTAATGTCATTACTTTTGAGTCTAGTCATTCTCTACAAATCATATATTCATTTAATTTCACAATTTAACCATAATATTTAAATAAATAAATTTTCAACATTAGTATATATATAAGAAAACATCCTTCTTATTCCTTATGAAACTTAAAGCTTTCAAAGTTCTTACATAAATATAAAGACTAAAACATGAAAATGTCATACTAAAGAGAATGATTAAACCTTAACACAATTTTTTCTTACTATTCTTACTAAATCTCCAGTTATTGATTTTTTTTCCAATTTTGCTTTTCGTCTTCTTATCACTGCTTTATTATGTTGGTCCATATACTTCTCCCATTCTAGTTGTTCTTCAATTTCTTAGCTTTTTGAACAATTTCTTCCAAAGTTACTCAAGTGAAGATGCCTACTCTGATTTCCATCAAAATCTAATGTACAGGCTCTAGGCATACCTTCAATAATTTGGATTAACTTCTCAAATATACCATCCATCTATGAGTGGGATGTGATGCTTAACATGAGTTTGGTATCCAACTCTCTTTACATGCTTCTCTTGTAACAACCCAACCCCACTACGTACAGATATTGTCCCCACCTTAGCCATCACTAACTGGGTGTAAGGTTTTGTTCTTGGCAAGACTCAAACCCAAGTCTCCCAAAAGTGTTTGGCATAATGAGACACCCTCGAATGCATATTTAGCCCTAGAATCCCTCTAGAGTTGGACTGATGTGAGATATTACAATCCACCCCCTTCGGAGCAATCTCGTCCTCGAGATTCACACGTCCACTACACACAAAGTGGCTCTGATACGATTTGTAACAACCCAAGCCCACTATGTACCGATATTGTCCCCACCTTAGCCACCATTAACTGGATGTAGGGTTTTGTTCTTGCAATACTCAAACTAGAGTTTCTCAAAAATGCTCGGCACAATGAGACACCCTCGAATGCACATTTAGCCTAGGAATCCCTCTCGAGTCAGATCGATGTGAGATCGCACAATAAGTTGTAATACCCTAACTTCTCTATACTGAATTAAATGAAATTTATCATTTATTCAGTGAAATTTGGGTGCAAAATGAAACCGGGCTCATTTCAGGTCTAAATTTAGCAGGTTCTAAAACTCTCATTTAGTGCCCCTTAGGGACCCAAAAAAACTTGAAATGAAGTAAGGTGGCATCAACCAACTAATGGGACAACATATCAAAAAATTAGAATAATTGGTCAAGGTTAGGGTTTTCATTTGCCAAACACCTTTCAAGGGGTCGACATTAGGAAAGAATTGACATTTAGGGTACTTCAAGGGATTGAAATGACCTGAAATAAAACAAAATGACATAAACTAACAAAATGAATGACATATCCAAAAATCAGAACAATTGGCCAAGATTTGGATTTTCATTTGCCTAGTGACCTTAGTGGTCTTAAGTAAAGAAAGTTTTTGAAAAAAAAATCTAGGGCCAAACCATACCTTAAAATGTGCATTAGGTTCATGTGATTCCAAAACTATAGGATATAAATTATAATTCTATGCAAATAAAGAAATATTAATTTTTATTTGATTTTTGTGAACCCATGAAGTCATGGCCACCCTTAATATGTGCAAGTCACATGGTTGGAACACTATGATCATGCGCACCCTACCCTACCCAAAGCTCCATAGGACATTTCAATTATTTGAATTCATACAAAATGATCCTATGTACCATGCAAATGATTTAGTACACCACACATATGAGAAGTTTTTCGATGGTTAGAAACCAAGACAAGTGATCCCACGTACCAAGATAAATGATCAAGTGTACCCATACACCCTAAAAATGTCTACACCATGTGCGTATGCTCCACATGTATTCTATATTAAGAGAGTTTCCTAAGATTCCTAAGACCTTGATCTTATTTCCCTAAAGTCTGATCATGTACTCGCCAACCACCTTTGCTCAAGGAAACAATTTCCTAATGAAAATGCCAAAATTAGAAGTATTTCTATGCATGTTTGTGTGATGAGCAAGCAAGAAAACCAAAAAGGAAAGATTTTATGAGCATAATTTCATCTAATAGGACATCTCAACTGGCATTAGGATGATTTTTATATTTGAAATTATTTTCGTTATTAAATAAAAAATTAAAAAGAAAATCAAATATTAGGTCATATGAAATTAGCAAGTCTTAGTGGTTCCATGAGCACACTTGCCCATTCCAAAGTAAACCATACCCTCTTGTTGGGAAACTTGCCCAACTTTGTGAGCTACCCTAGCTGCTCTAGATGCCCCCTTGTGCTCATGAACATCTATATAAACCTCCTCTTGCTCACTTTCGTCGCATCCCAAAGTAAAGAGTTGACACTTCCCTCTTTGTTTGTTCTTGCCTTCTTCTTGGTACCTCTTCTCACTCTCTTTTCTTTCTTGTGTAAGAAGTTCTTATTTCAGTATTGTAAAGAGTTGTTGAAGTAGTTTTGTTGGTGATTAGAAGTTCTTGAAGTTTTGAAAGTGGTAGATAAGGGGAACCTCTGCCGGATTCAACAGGAAACTTATATTAAGGTGGAGGGGATTTCTTAAACCTCTACTTTGCTATTTTAAATTTTCGGCATGTTCATGCTTGTTTAAATTCTAATTTTCAGTATGTCTAATTTTTGTTTCTGCATGTTTAATCATATTTTAATTTTAGTTTAGCATGTTTTTATGTTTTAATCACTCATGAGAGCATGCCATGCTTAGAATCTATGTTTAGGATTTAATTCAATGTTTCAACTGTGCTATGTGATGTTTTCATGTTTTCTTGGTTGTTTAAAATTCTGAAATTTATATTCTGAATTTCTTTCATGATTATGTGATCTTAAACATAAGAAAGTGAACATAAGAACAATGTATTATCATAGTAGTCTAAGTGATGTTATGGGTGTTCTTGGCATATATTTAGTGTATATGAGTAAAATCACTAAGTGTGGGTGTGTTTTAAAATACTTGGAATGTGGGCATATGACCCTTATTTTTCGATGGAATGTGATAAGATAAATTGTCATTCCATCGCAGAAGAGGAGTATTTTAATGAAGAACATCAAGGGTTCAAAAACCCTTTTGGTCAAATCTGCAACCCTAACAAGATATTGTTTGAAACACTTAATTCTTGTAAGTGATTGAATTTGGATGTACTATTGATTTGAATTAGTAACTTAGTTGTTTAACGAATGATCCACTGGGCTATGTGCTCACCCCTTCCTTTTATTTTTTAGGAAATTGAATTTCATGAAGACTATGAATTTTTTTAAAGTCTCTTTTTAGAAAGTTTATATTATAATATAAGGGCATAGTGCCTCGAATTTTGAATTAAAAACTTTCGCTGAATTTTACTTTTGAATTTTAAGGTTATGTACTCAATCTTTGGATTTGATTTCAAGAATGTAATCTTTTTATTTTATTTGAATGAATAAAGATTTGAAGTTTTTCTTTATTTACTTGCATTATCTTGTTGAATATTAAACTCAAATAAAGTGTATTTATAAGTATTTCAATAGTGTTAGAATAAAGAAATTGAGATGCAAGTTGTGTACTTATAATTGTAACATAAGACCCAACTCACCTTATAGTTGAGCTTAAACTTGTTTCTACGGGATTGGGGTGTTACACTTCTAGAATTAGGAGGTGAGATGTGTATCTCAATCATATATAATAGATCTTAGGATTCCATGTAGCCTCACTATTTCATTCACATACAATTTTCCCAGATTATGGGATCAGATCTGTGGTTCATATCGATAAGAAGTGAGCCACTTTAGTTAAGCAGCCCACAATCACCCATTTAGTATTTCCACCCTTTGAGTCTCTAGGGAGTCGCATCACAAAGTCCAAAGTGATGTTCTCCTATTTCCTTTCGGGCATCTATAAGGATCGAAGTAAAATGAATAGTTGGTGATGTTTGATCTTTTCTTGTTAATAGGTCTTACATTGGGCACGTACTTTGGATATCTTGCTATGTAGATATTTGTCAAAGGTTGAGGATTCTATGATAGTTTGAGGCCTAGTATTACTCATTCTAGTCCCACATTTTGTTACTCAAAGAAAATTTGATTATTCTAGTTGTCTAATCAAGTTTGGTCGTAAGTTGATTAGCTTGTGACCAATTGCACATTGGGTTCATTTTCATCACCTCTACTAGAAAGTAATAATTGAGATCAAGTTGTAATATGAAACATTGGAAGATTATCTTTTCGTTCTTGGTAATTAGAGTAATCTAATAAACTATTTACACCCTCTTTTACCCTTTAATTACAATTACAAAACATTCAATTTGTAATACATAAGGCGATACAGTTAGTCAACTCCATACTACGATGCCTACTTCTCTTCCTTGCCATTGGTTTTGTGCAAAATTCATTTCTTCTAGTTGGTCCTCCACAATGACTGATGCTTCTGCCTGATCACGTGGTCATGATTGAGGCTCAATTTTAACTAGTTCAAGAGAGATGCGCAATATATGGCTAGGTGGCCCTTCTAGTTGCATACATAGCATTGTATTAACCTTTTAACTCTCTCTACTGTCTTTCCTGTAGTCTACAAGGAGGGATCCTACTTTTTGACTCCTATTGGCTTGTATGATTGTGGGTAAGTTGGGGAATTTTAAGCTTGACACTTTTCCTGGCTGCATGAGAAGCATAACCCGAGTCTCAAGTCATCGCGGACTTACTACTCGTTGATATGATCATGTGATTGCTTTTGTTGGGGTTGCGATGGTGGTGTTGTAATGCCCTACAAATCTTGTACTTAATGAATGAGAATTTCAATATCAATTGGATGAAATTTGGATGAGAAATAAAATTTAGTCCATTTCAGGGGCAAATTTAGCACGTCCAAAATCAATATTTAGTAACTCTTAGGACCTCAAACTCACTTGAAATTTCATGAGACGACATGAATTGATAAACTAGACAACATATCCAAAAATTAGCTCAGTTGGCCAAAAAATTGGGTTTCATTTGCCTAATACCCTTCAGTGGAGTCTCAATTAGGAAAGTAAATGAAAAGAAGATCACCATAGTCAAATGATGATTTGGAAATGTACATTAGTTTATTATGAGCGCACACACACACACACACATATATATATATAAGTCCTTAATTCTTAGTAAATAATGGGATAAGAATTTTTATTAAATTCATGTGGACCCATAAATACATAATCATCTCTAAACATGTGCAAACCACATGGGTGGAATATCATGATCATATACACCCTCACCCTACCTAACGTCAATGGGATGTTTACCTTATTTGAAATCATGTAGAATGATCCCATGTGCCATAGAACTGATCAAGTATACCACACCTATGAAGAACCTTTAAGAATGATCTTATGAAGACCCACAAATGATCATGTGTACTTGTATTGCATACACCCCAAACTAGCCCTTGCATGTGTAAGTGTGTGCACACACGTGACAAAGAAAAGTTTCTAAAACCTAAATGGTACATTCTCCAAACCCTAGCCATCAAACAAAAATAGTAATTTTAGAAATAGAAACCAAGGGTGGCACCATTATCTTGTGAGATTCCATAGTAAAATGGCCCAATTGACCTTTATTTTGTGCATCACGCAAAATAAGCTAAATTAGAGTGTTTCCTTAAGACAAAATGGAAATCTTAGACCATGATCTTGTATCGACCAAGTATGATATGGTACACCCAAAAAGCCTTGCTAGCATGACGTCCCAACTGTGGAAATTAGGAAGCATTATCTTCCTGAAATGCTTGACGCCCAAGTTTGAATGGGATAGGAAAGATTCTTGGTTCACTTCCTAAACTAGATTAGAAACACAAGTCCCTAGCTGATTTAGGAGGTTTTCTAAATCTAATTTTATGCTCAAGGAAAGAATTCCCTAATCAAAAATGCCAAAATAGGAAAGTTTCTATGCCTGCTTGTGTGATGACCAAACAAAGGAACTAGCTAGGAAATGTTGCTAAGTGCCATGATCTAATTCCACTTGGATGTCCCAGTTGATTTGAATATATTCCAAGAATGATTTGATGCTCACATATAGATAGGAAACTAAATAAGAATCCTATGGGTGCTCATACTTAGATTGAAAACTATAGTGTTTCCATTATCTCAAGCTATGAACACACTTGCCCTATTCAAGGAAACCATCCCCTTTAACTATGGAATGTTGCTCAATTTGTGAGCTACCCAAGCTGCCCAAGATGTCCCTCTTGTGCTCTTGAAAATCTATATAAATCCCCCTTGTGCACACTTATTCTTCATCCTAAAGCAAAGAGTTGACACTTTCCTCTTAGCTTGTTCTAGCCTTCTTCTTGGAAACCCTTTTGTTCTTGAGTGATCTTGAAGTATTCTTGAGTGTTTTTTTGTTTTATTGAGTATTCTTGAGTTATCTTTGAAGTGCTAGAAGTGTTGGAGAAGGGAACCTCTGTTGAAATTTTGAGAAAAAGTTTCATAAGATGGATTGGATTTCCTACACTTCTACTTTACTAGTTTGAGTTTCTAGCATATTCATGCATCTTTTATTTTTAGTTTAGCATGTTTATTTTCAGCTTTCAACATGTTTGATAATGATTTAAATTTTCATTATCATGTATTCATGTTTTAAGTATTTATGATACCATGTCATGCCTAGTATCTAGTTTAGAATTGATTTGAATTATGATACATGCTATGTATTGTTTTCATGCTTTTTGAATGTTTTATTCTTAATTTTATTATTCTGATTTTTTATTCATGAATATGTGAGAATTAAGATTAAGACTTTGAAGTTATGAACCACGTACTTTCATAGTAATTTAAGTGATGCTATGGTTATTCTTTACATATACGTAGTGTATATCACTATGTGTGGATGGGTGTAACCCAAAGTACTTGGAATGTAAACATGGGATCCTTATTCCAATGGAATATGGCAAGATGAATTATTTTTCCATCAGGAGTGGAGTGCTTTGATGAAAACATCAAGGGATTAGAACTTTCTTTCAGTCTTAATGTCAACAATAACCAAAGATGTTGTTTGAATCACTTAATTGTTTATAAGTGTTTGAATTTGGATGTGGTTTTGATTTGAATTAGTAATTTAGTTGATTATGAAATGATCCATTGGGTTATGTGCTCACCACTTCCTCTCATATTTTTCCGGAAATTGGATAATGAAAACTATTGAAAATTAGATAGGGCTTCAAATTTGAAAATTTATATGTAAGGGAATGTTGCCCAAAGTTTGATTATTTAATTTAAGACTTTCGCTATATTTAGTTTTTCTTAATTGAGTTATGTACTCCTATGTAATTTGAAATTCAAGTATGTAATTCTTTATTAATTTATTGAATAGATAAAGATTAAAGATTTCTTTTTATCTCCCTTGTAATAGCCTTATTAAATTAAAGTTAAATTGCTTGGATTGTGTGTTCATCATGAATTAATAAGACTTGTGATAATTGAAATAGAATGTGATCCAAGTTGTGTACTTGTAAATGTAACATCGCTTGGCCCACCTTGTGGTTGAGCCCAATTGAAAGTCTTGGGGGCTGAGGTTTTATAGGTGTGCTACCCTGCTCTAATTGCTTTTCTAGTAACAGGCATGGTATCACATTGTCATCACGCTGTCCTTGGGGCTCGTCACCCCATGCGCCATGGTTACCTTGAAATTTAGCTAGTGCTTCCTCAACTTCCACTATGTATGACATTATTCGGTTAAGGAATTCAATCTTCGCCTCATGGATCATCACCTCCTTGGCAGTGATTGTAATAAGAGATGGCATAGTATTCGAAGCTCATCAAGTAACTTGTTTGTATGGTGCAATCTACTCAAGCATTATGTTTATAATTGTTTCAATTACTTTTTTCAATTTATAACTTGTAATAAAACATGATGTAAAACATTCTAAGGCATCCTTCTTATTCATGTTTATTCAATTTTACACATACAACTACATCATTTGATTATGGATATGGATACCTTAAGGAGAATGATAAAGATTTCATTAAAGGTTGAGGCTTATCTTAAGAGGGTTAGTTTTTTTTCTTATTCCATTGGATTGCCTTCTCCTTCCTTCCGTAGTCATCTTCCTTTTTGAAGGTTAGACATTATTTCATTCCTTTTTTTTTTCTTCTCAATCATTTGTTGTTCAATATTATGAATGTATTTGGCCAAATTAGGGATATCAGTATTATTTGATTCCTCCATTGCATCTTCTCATGAATCTTAGGGCGTACTTTTTTTGATATATTCTTTGTGGATCCCAGTAACATTTATCTTTTCCATCAGTACCTCAATATCCTCATTTGTTTATTTTCTTATTCATTCAAGGTCGTGTTTGGTCCATTTTGTTTAAATCTCAGTCACGTTGTCTCTTTGTGATCCTAAAAGTCTTAGTCTACTTTCTTCCAAGTGTGTTGTTGTCATGGATCTTTCTTAATTTTATTCACGTGATTGCTCATCAATTTTTCATTCAACATTCCATGTTAACTTTTACTTTCTCGATTTTCGTGCTTGGGTGATTATAGATTTGGATTTTTTAAGTTCTTGATTTGCTTGGGTGTCTAATGATCTTTATTGCAAGGTTCTTATGAAAAAGAATTTATTCCTTGATTCATCTTATATATTCACATGCGATATAACCACACATGAGACTACACATACATTACCATGCAACATCTTAGTTCGCATTGATATTAGGATTATTGGGTTCAATATATGTACATATAATCTAGCATACATATTCTCATCAATCAAATAATTATTCGTACAACATGGTAGCATAATAAAACCTAAGCTTTCGTTCATTTCTCGGGGTTTTGAAGTCCCATTCTAATGTCACCTATTGAATGGAGCACCTACAAAGGATTACCACTATAGCCAAACAAATTTTCAAGTTTCCTGACGACTAAGGCCTCCCACGTTCTCAAACATTTAGAAGTCTCATCTCGATTGAATGCATGATAACAAACTCTCCCAAAGTTGTTAATCATTCACCATTATGTTCTGTTCTACAAGTCCTATCCCAAGTAGAAACCAAGAATGCACATTTTGTCTCGACCTAGATTCCAACTAAGCAAGTCTCAATCAGTTTTAATCTCAAACCTATGCCCTAAAAGTTTATGTTCTTGACTCACTGACTCACATTCTCATTCCTTTCTTGGCTAAGGACAAATTTAACATTTGAAAAGTCCAATGTCTACCCAAATGGATCTTGAGCCTAGGCGTTCTATGCAGCTCTATATTAGAGCTATATGTTTTATCATTTCATAAATCTAGAGCCTAAGCTTTGATACCACGCTGTATTAGAGCCATGTGTTTTGTAACACCATAATTCTCGATCACTTCGAGATTGTCACATCTGGGTCGTACAAGGAGACATACTCCCTTTCATATTTATGTCCATCCACGTCTCTATCGAGTATCAGGATATTATTGTGTCAACGACAAGAACTAGTCTCATGGACACAATAGGTCACATATATTCAAATTTCTAATCTCCTAGACACACCAGGTTGCATTCCATAAAGCATATGAACTGTAATCTATTAATTGACTCCTTTAAATCAAATAATGAAGCTCCAATAAAATGAAAAGGGTGTGAAATCCACATCCATAGGTTTGGCCCATACGATTGATTTCCAACTAGCGACAACATTAACACTTGAATAGGTTCAAAGGACCCTATGCCCAACAAAAATAGAAAGTAAAGTTCATATTTCCATAGCGGCCTCGTCTACGAGACCTACAACTAGTAGGACATATCTTATTAGCACTCATCAGTTCAAGCATTCTTCAATAGTCACTAGAAATAGAAAAATGGGGTGAGCTTAAGAGCTTATGGATCATACGCAGTACATCAATAACATTATCCAAGCTAAAACATAAAACATGCAAACACATTTCAAGAAGTTAGATGATTCAAACAGTTTAATTGTTTTTCAATTGGTTTTGTAACTGAAAGGGATTAATTTCAATGTTCCCTCCTTGTATTCACGTCAAGAGGTAAAAAAATAGCAAGTTTGTGCCAATTTCCAAGGGATATAGGGACATACCCACACCCAACGTTTGGGAACTAGAGACACACCCATCATTTCATATCTAAAAACTAGGGAAACACCCATTATTCTATTATCTTGAGAACACATATATATAGTGATCCCCCGTGGACCACTGCGTTGGTATGTGGTTCACTTCTCAGTTAAAGTTAATTCAATTATGACACAATATATCATTTTCAGCATTTTTATCATGTCATAAGTTTAAGAAACATGGTTGCACAGATACATTCAACATGCTTATCATCTCATAATATATGAAACATGGTTACTCGAGTACATAAGGTGAAAGCTCATAAATGGCAACATGGATTCATATAGATCATGTCATTCAACATACATCACGAACATAGGAGATCAAAGCATTCAAACACTGTTCAAGTGCACCCTAGCATGCTTCTAAGAGTTCAATCAATGTAAATAAACATCATGTTCAGTATTTAAATACTAGATAATACTAGGGAGCAGGGAAATTTATTGATTTCCTCAGACCCCTATGTTGTTGTCTCAATAGTCTTGAATCGTCAACCTTTAAAAATCAAGATGATTACTCTTAGAAATTAAAGTATTCTAAGATTTTTAAACCATAATCTAATAACTCTTATTTCAACATAGTATCTCATGCGCAAAGTAGCATTTTGGACAGGTTAAAGTTTTTGATTTGATTCGGTGTACAATGGTAGAAAGGAGAAGTACAGTGGTAACCAAAATGAGTAGGTGAGGAACAAGAAGACAAAAATGATGGTAACTAGAATAGATAAGTGAGAAATAGGAAGAGGCTCTTAATGTATTACCATGCTAAACATAATCGAAGAGGAAAGAAGGATGGAGAGGAAAAATACGCATTACCGTGGTAATGCGATACCATCACTATGGTAACCAGAGAGTAATATACAGTAAATGAAGTAGAAAAGCCAGAGTACCATGGTATCATGAGACAATACCACTATAATCATCCTGAAAACATCCTTTTACGCCTGTTTCTCTTATCTCTTGCTTTCCCTTTGTTTATGGCATTCCAATACATCAAATCCTAGACTACAGAACGTGCATTTAGTACAAAGGAAAGCTTTATACTTCATTGTTTTGCTAGCAAATCTATGATCACCACTAAAGCTACAATAGTGGCTTCTTAAATCTCTTTGGATGGTTTTATTTTGACGTAGAAATGAATACAGTCTTAAATGGTGTGATAGACGTGAAAAAGACATGGATTTGGTGTTGGAAATATCGCATTACCTCAGTACGGTTGTATGTTGTGATATTACAATATAAAATCCTTAACCACAAGTGCGGTTTCTTCTATTTTGGCTTGTGGGATAGTTGAGAGGAGATGGAGTGAAGAAGAATTAGTACAAAATGTGTGGGGAGGAAGAGAAGGTCAACATAAGTTGGCTATCACTGGTTTGTAGAATGGAAGATGCAACTTCTATGTAAACAAATAATGCTAGGGTTTTGCGTAGAATTTAACATATATTTATTATGTATTACCGTGGTAGTATGATCCATTATCGCTGTAACTAGAACGATGTTGCATACTATGTTTCTAGGAGATTTTCATGCGTTACCATGGTAATGCATTTCATTACCACGGTAACCAAAACAACATATGGCATATTCGTGTCTTTCGTCATCATTTCCATGTTTTTTGAATTTCATAGTAGATTTGTACATCATTCAAGTTAAATAAGCCTTGTATTATTGATTATGAATAAATTTGGAAGTTTTATTTAGTTTAATTATTTCATTTTACATTAATTATCTCCAAAATTCTCAGAGTAGTTCATTGACTTTTGGGGTATTACAGTTTTATCTTCTTATGATTCTAGAGCCTAAGCACTAACATGAATGCTATATCAGAACCACGTGTTTTGTCATCCCATGAATCTAGGGCATAAGCTCTGATACCAAAGTTGTATTAGAGCCATGTGTTTTTTCCAACCATGAATCTGGAGCCTAAGCTTTAATACCAAAACTGTATCAAAGCCAAATGCTTTGTCCACCTAGGAATCTAAAGGTTGAGCTCTCATATCATGATGTAACAACTCCCCTTCTGGTCCCCAAAATTCTCGGCCGATTTAATTTTTCAAACTAGTTTAAAACTTCATACATTGAAAACTTATCTTCATAGTGTAAAACACGTGGTTAGATTTCATTCAAAATGGCCTTTGTAAAACTATCATGAATCCAAAAGGGGAAAGCCATTACATTATCTTCTTTCTTTGATCTTAACTCATTCTTTCCCTATTTATCTTTTCAATCTATTTTTGGAAAATTTGTTAGATCTGACTAAGTTCATAACATTTCAAATCTTTTGGAAAGGAAATAAAAAAACAAAAGATCATTGATTTCTCAAAATATCATCTTACTACCACATGTTATTGTCAATGTTTGAGGGATTCCCTTTGTAACACCTATGCCCTCAAATCCTGTCACAATCGCCACTGACTGGGCGTCATCGTCTCTCAACTTGAGACATAATTCAAGTTAAACGTGCGGTTACTATCGCTTTCAATATTCGGGAACCACAATATTACTTATATTCTTTATTTCTCATTAATCACAACCGTCCCAACTAAAACATCAAAGTGCAAAAACATAACAAATAATAATATGCATGACTAGAACATATGGACAATGTGATAATTAAACAAAACTCATCAATAATGAAAGATTGGCCCCATAGCTAAATTTAAATAACTCAATAACCAAACACTTGCTCCCATGGCTTAAGTCAATAAATAAAACAACCAAACATGATTTAAATGTTGGTCCCATGCCCTACAACTGTAAGAAATTAATAAACTTCTACTCCTATACAACCTCAACAGTGGATTGTATCAAACTACTCTAATGGTCTCCAATTACTTGCTTGTGAGCAAGTATCTTCAGTAATTCCCTAAACAATAAATTAGTGGGGTGAGCTTAAGAGCCTAGTGGATCATGTACAACACATGTAATAACCCAAGTTCTTAGAAACATAGAGAAAAGAAAACAAACTAAAAGAGGGGAGAGATGTCAGTCCGCACAAGGGTCGTGGTCCCATAGGTGAAGACCGCGATCCTGCATTTGTTGTCTGTGAAGACTGTGGTCCTACGACAAGGAAGTTTGAGAAAAATAGGCTAGGACGTGTGACCGCAATCTGGGGACTACGGTTTTGAGATTAAAACCATGCTAAGACCACATAGGACCACGATCTTGCGATTGGAAATAAAAAATGAAAGCTCGAGGGACTGCATAAACCCTACACATATATATATTACGCGCGGGAACTCTAATCACTTGGACTCACTTGTAGCTGCAGTTGCTCACTTTCGTTCTCGCAAGAAAATCCTAGTCGCTTGGGCTCATAGAGAACCTTAGCTGCCACTATCAATTCTTCCCCTCCCATACGTAGTTTCAATTGGAATTGGTACTGTACATCCCTCAAGAATAGTTCGTAGAGTGTGAGGGATATATATATATATATATACTCATAGGAACCCTAAGTACTTGGACTCACTTGTAGCCGCAATTGCTCATTTTTGTTCTCGCATGAAAACCCTAGTTGCTTGGGCTCATAGAGAACCTTAGCTGCCACTATTAATTCTTCCCCTCCCATATGTAGTTTTAGTCACAATTGAGACTGTACATCCCCTGAGAATAGTCTGTAGAGTGTGAGGGAGGAAGAAATACTCCAATTTCTGGGAAATCGAATTACAACAGGTCTCCGAGCAGTAATACTAAAGTAAGGCATCTGTTTCATGATGCACGACAGTTTAGTATCATTACTTTGTGTTTCCAAACATTTTAAACACCTACTTGATGTAACAGTAACACTGAAGCTGTCCAGGACATCCATCGGATAGCTAAACGACATTCATGGATGGAAAAAAAAGACCACCGAGGTTTAATTAGCTACTACTTGTTAGGCTCTATGTTTTTGAATGTTTAAACTCGATGAAGCATATTAATACATTATTTTGTTCAAAACCAATAACTGTTTAACATTATTTAATGGTAAACATTATTACTGACATAACAGTTCACAGAAAAAGCGTAAAAGTATTTTGCAAGGGCTATTGGAGGCAAAACAATCAACTAGGAGGTTAAAAAAAACACTCTTAACCATTGCGATAGTTATCTTTAAGTCATAAACTTGATATATTAAACTTTTAGTTGTGAGGGAAATAGGAAACGCAACCAGAATGTGATTTTCAAAATACCTTGTGACTACTATAGTGCTGCACATAACACATTGCGAAACACTGGGAGTATCGCAGTAACACGATAAACAATTCGTTTATTCGACTTTCTACGCACGGAATTGTAACCACGAACTAAAAATCAATAGAGTTAGAATCAGGAATATAAAAACATAATAAATACTAAAAAATGTTCTAAAATTCTTAAGGTTAAGGATTTTAAGCCATCGAAGCAAGAGTTAGAATGCGAGGAAAAAAATATTAGGTGGAAGTGATTATCTGAACTCTTTCGTATTATTTTGATTAGAATATGAAGCATGATTGTGTTTATTTATTGTTATTCATTGTTTGGAAGCATGTGTAACACCCCAATTTTCGACCGGACTTCCGTTCACGTGTTACATCACGTGTGGATTGTCGCCCGATGAAAATCGAGATGCTACTAAAATTTTCTTATATCAAAAAACTTATTCTTCGAAATATCGTTCAAATCGTAGTATATTTGTTCTTAAATCAATATTTTGGTAATCATTTATTAAAATCAAACATCAAAAGGGTTCTCAAAATATTTATCGGAAGCGACACAATTTAACAATAACGCAGCGGAAATCCTTGAAATCATTTATTTGGACTGAAATCATTAAACAAATAAAGTCATTTAAAGGTAAAACAATTAAATTTAAAACCAAAGTAAATTACATTACAATAATCCAGTAAAACACATAAAACACAGTTCCCAAGTCACCTATCCCTGACGACCTCCCCACGAGGCGCTCAATTCAAAGTGCAGGTCTTCTGGAGTAAGTCAATATACTCTACGTCCAAGTGTACCTGAAAAATATAAAGGGTGAGCTCGAAAGCCCAGTGGATCATTCTTACACATCACATGCATTATACAGACCCAATCCAAAA